>CM034147.1:631644069-631831070 GCA_019776745.2 Taxus chinensis
ACCCATTCAATTTATATACATTTATTCCAATATACATATTAGAAAAATTTTATTATATGCAAGATAAAATTCCAAAAATGTTCGTATCAATTTCTTGTAGCATCTTGATAATGGGCATATGCCCATTCTAATAATATGATTCACGAAGAAAAAATAGGCATAAGGAGAACTGCATATGGGCATCTATCTACTTGAATGCGCAAGACATGAACATGAAGTGGATTGTTCCTCATTTTGCAATGAAAGGAAAAACAGATGTTATTCTTCACATCGAGAAGAGTTAGAAATATTCATTTTTGTTTTTCATGAAAAGAGTGAGAGACCAAAATCATAGGGGCTATCCATCAGTGATAGTCCAACCAATATGATACAATTATTAACTCTATAAAGGTTGTCAAAGTGTGTCCTCCTATTGCAATCAAAGATAAAATTAGAAAAATGTTTCCCCCGTCTATGAAAAATGGTGACCAATCCAACAGTAAATGTTTTCTTGTTTGAGGACAGAAAAATTCCTTAAATATAACTATTCCTAAAACAAAACTATATAAATACATAAGGCTTGATCCCTCTCGAGGGTATGTAGTGCAGCACTTGGCGGAGGCAGAACATGGCTCTGCCAGGGATAGTCCTACCAAAATGATACAATTGTACTCAAGATAAAATGAAAAAAAATATTTTTTTTTGTATGAAAGAATGGAAAACTAGCCATTATTAAAAAAAGGCAAAGTAAATTTTATCTCTCCACTAGCATCTTTCATTGTGGAGTTAGATATAATTAAGTTTACAGAAGTGCTAAATTGACAATAATTTTCTTCTACTACTCATTTTATAATTGAATGGGCATGTTCTCATTCAATTCATATAAATTTATTATGCAAAGATAAAATTAGAAAAATGTTCCTATGAATTTCTTGTAGCATCTTGATAACTGGGCATATGCCCATTCTAATAATAGGAATCACAAAGAAAAATAGGCATAAGGAAAACTACATATGGGCATCTGTGTACTCGAATGGACAAGAGATGAAGATGAAGTGGATTTTTCCCCATTTTTCTTGCATATGAAAGGAAAAGAAGATATTATTCTTCGCATTGAGAAGAGTTAGAAATATTCATTTTTATTTTTCATGAATAAAAAAGAGAATACCAAAAGAATAGGGGTTATCCGTATGGATATTTAAGCCAATATGATACAATTATTAACTCTAGAAAGGCTATGAGAATGTACGTCCTTCCATTGTAATCATCCTCTATTCATCATGAAAATCTATGGGAAACAATACCAATTAAGTAAATGGTTTTTTGTTTGAAGTCTGAATGAATGACCCATAAATTAACTATTCCTAAACAAAACTATATATCTACATAAGTCATTGATCCCTCTCGAGGTTATCTAGTGCAACACTTTTGATGCGCCAAAATTAGCAAGAACTTGACAAGGTCATAACTTGAGCTCCGGGTGTCCGTTTGAGTCCGTTTTTTTTTTTTGAAACCACGTGTTTCGATGAGACGAACGCAAGCGGCAACCCGCCCTATCAGTTGGGGCAAGTTTTCGACACATTTTCAGGCCCTAAATCCGCCATCTTGAGGCCGAAAATTAGGATTTAAGTTATAGTTCGGTTTTTTTCCTATTTTTGAGCATTAGTTAATTTTAGTCTATTAGTTGCATTTTGAGTTAGAAAGTTGGCAAATTCCTCTAATTTAGGGATGTAGAAGATGCGTGGCAATTTCTGTGCCCGTACGAATAAGCATGCGAACTTACTAAGAATAGCAGGTTCTAGTAAACTGCTAAAAATAGTAATTTCCGCCACCTAGAGTAGATTTAGTCAAAGTTAGCTAGAGTTTTCTTGGAAACTCGAGTTGGGAGTTATTTTCCTATTTAGGAAACATTGTAATTCATTATTTGTTAACGAAGAAGGAGATCTATTTTCTTTTGGAGTTCATATTATTGCAGTATATCTGAGTTGTTCTTAGAATTTGGCTGCATTATCTGGTATCAGAGCTGGTTCGAAGTATTTTGTTTAAAAAATGGCAGGAAGAGGAAGAGGAAGAGGAGGCGGTATTGCCCAGATGAATAGAAATATGCAAGATCTACAGAGACAAGTTGCTGCGCTTGCTACAATGATAACCCAAAGAGGAAATCAAGGTGGAGATGACACAGATGAAGAAGAAGTTTGTGAAGAGGAGGAAACGCAAGCACCACCATTAGCTTTTGAAGAAAGGATGCTTCGAGCATTAGAAGGAAAGAATGATGGGATAAGAGTTGATGTTTCAGAGTATGGTGGTAGTCTAAAACCAGAGGAGCTGATAGACTGGTTGACTAGCATGGGAAAATTTTTTGAGTGGAAGGCTATGTCAGAAGAAAAGAAGGTAAAATTTGCATGCACGAAATTGAAAGGTCATGCTATGTTATGGTGGGATCACCTACAGAAAGAGCAGTCAAGAAAGGGGAAAGAAAGAATTAGGACGTGGAGTAAGATGGAGAAGAAGCTAAAAGATAAATTTCTACCTGTGGATTATGCACAAACCCTTTACAGGAGGTTTCAGAATCTCAGACAGAACTTACAAACGGTGCAAGAATACACAGATGAGTTCTACAAGTTTTCCATTCGTGTAGAGCATGAAGAAACTGAGGAACAAATGGCTGCGAGGTATGTAAATGGATTAAAATTTTCTATTCAAGATGAGATAAGTATGCATAGGATTAAAAGCATGGAGGATGCCTATCAATTAGCCTTAAAGGCTGAGGAAAAACAAAATCGTCAAAGTTTTAGGAGATCACCTGGAATGAATAGGGGGGCCTCATCTTCCTTTCGGGGACGAGCTGGTTTCAGCCAAGGTAGGGGAGAATCATCTCGTGGATGGGAAAAGCAAGAGGATACGAGACAAGATTTCCAGAATCAACAAAGAGGCAGAGGATTTTCTAGGGGTAGAGGATATGCTGGCGATAGAGGATGGGAGGCTCCACGAAGACCATTTGTTTGTTACAAATGTGGTGAAGAAGGGCATCGGGATTTTGAATGCCCACATAATTATACACATGACAAAAGGCAAGGAGATGCTCCAAGAGTAAATCTTGTTGAAGCTGAGCAAGTAGAAGATGAACAGGACCTCGAAATTCCACCAGATGTTGGAGAAAATCTGATGATCAAGAGGACAATGATTGCTCCAAGAAAGGAGGTCAAGGGGGATGCATGGCTACGTACAAATATTTTCAGAACAAGATGCACTTCAGGAGGAAAGGTATGTAATGTTATTATTGATGGTGGTAGTTGTGAGAACATGGTTTCAAATGAGATGGTCGATAAATTGGGTCTGCATTGTGAGAAGAATCCTAACCCTTATCGTATTGGCATGGTTTAAGAAGGGTAATGAAGTTACTGTTGATAAGAGATGTTTAATAAGCTTTTCTATTGGGAACAGTTATAAGGATGAGATTTGGTGTGATGTTATTCCTATGGATGCATGTCATATACTGCTAGGAAGACCATGGCAATTTGATAGAAAAGTTATTCATGATGGGGGAAAAAATACTTATACTTTCTGGAAGGATGGCACAAAAATAGTTTTGATACCTCTTAAAGAAGAGGGGAAGGCTGAAAATATGCTTTCTGCAAAGGAATTTGTGAAGGAGGCAAAGGCAACCGGTTTTCTGTTATGCACTAGTTGCAAATAAGGATGAACTTGTAAGTGCTCAAATACCAATAGAAACATCAGAATTAATAGAAGAATTTTCAGATGTTATTCCTGATGAGCTACCAGATGGATTACCACCCAAAAGAGATATTCAACACCATATGGATTTGATTCCAGGGTCTTCACTCCCAAATCAAGCGGCTTATAGGATGAGCCCGACATTACATGCAGAGTTGAATAGGCAAGTGGCAGAGCTCGTGCGAAAGGGGGTCGTAAGGGAGAGCATGAGTCCGTGTGCAACACCAGCTTTATTAACACCAAAGAAGGATGGAACATGGAGAATGTGCACGGATAGCAGAGCGATCAATAAAATTACAATCAAGTATCGGTTCCCAATACCTCGCCCTTGATGATATGATGGATGTGCTTGCCGGATCTAATTATTTCACCAAGATTGATCTTCGAAGTGGTTATCATCAGATTCGGATCAGAGAGGGGAGATGAGTGGAAAACAACATTCAAGACAGGAAATGGATTATATGAGTGGTTGGTGATGCCATTTGGGTTATCCAATGCACCTAGTACTTTTATGAGATTGATGAACACCGTGTTACGGGAGTATAATGGTAAGTTTGTTGTGGTTTATTTTGATGATATCTTGATCTTTAGTAAAACTAAAGAAGAACATTTGAGGCATCTAAGATTGGTATTTGAAGTGTTAAGGAAAGAGAAACTCTATGCAAATATGAAGAAGTGCACATTTATGCAAGAGAGCTTGGTATTCTTGGGCTTTATTATTTCAGCAGGTGGGGTACAGATGGACTCAGGAAAGATAAAGGCAATTATTGAATGGCCTACTCCACGGAGTATAACAGAGGTAAGGAGCTTTCATGGTCTAGCAACCTTTTACAGAAAATTTATTAAAAATTTCAGCAGTATTGTAGCACCTATCACAGATTGCACAAAAGGAAGGGAGTTTTTGTGGACAAAGGCAGCTGAGGATAGTTTTCAATTCTTGAAGAAGAAGGTGACAGAGGCACCCATTTTGGCACTACCAGATTTTGATAAAGTGTTCGAGGTTGATTGTGATGCCTCACATGTGGGTATTGGAGCTGTTCTAAGTCAAGGAGGAAAGCCAGTAGCTTTCTTTAGTGAGAAACTAAATGAGGTAAGAAAGAACTACTCTACTTATGATGTGGAATTTTATGCAATTGTACAAGCATTAAGGCATTGGAGGCATTACTTAGTGCCTAAGGAGTTTGTGTTATTTACAGACCACATAGCCCTGAAGTATGTGAATACCCAAAAGAAGTTGAATAGTAGGCATGCAAAGTGGGTATCATTTTTGCAGGGATATACTTTTTCTCTAAAACATAAATCCGGAAAACAGAATCAAGTTGCAGATGCATTGAGTAGGCGTGTGACTTTGTTTACCACTATGGAAAATGAGGTGGTGGGTTTTGAAGCAATAAAGGGTTTGTATTCTTCTGATTCGTGATTTCAAGGATATTGTTGAAAGACTAATTAGTCCATTGTCAGACAATGTAGGAGATGTCCTGGATGAGTATAGTTTACAGGATGGCTACCTATTCAAGGGACGCCAACTATGTATTCCAGTTGGGTCTATGAGAGAAAATATAGTGAAAGAGTTGCATAGCGGAGGGTTGGCTGGGCATTTTGGTAAGGATAAGACGATAGCCTTGGTAGCAGACAAATACTATTGGCCAAAAGCTGAAAAGAGATGTGGTAAGATATGTGGAGAGATGTCGAATTTGCCAAGTCTCGAAAGGCCATGCACAGAATACAGGGTTGTATATGCCGTTGCCTGTTCTTAAAGGGTCGTGGACAGATCTGAGTATGGACTTTGTTTTGGGATTACCAAAAACACAACGAGGTAATGATTCCATTTTTGTGGTTGTTGATAGGTTTTCTAAGATGGTTCATTTTATTGCTTGCAAGAAAACAAGCGATGCAACAGGCGTAGCAGATTTGTTTTTCAAAGAAGTTGTTCGTTTGCATGGTGTTCCAAAAACCATTACTTCAGATAGGGACACAAGGTTCTTAAGTCACTTCTGGCGGACTTTATGGAAGAAATTGGGTACTCAACTACTAGTTCAGTAGTGCTTATCATCCACAGACTGATGGGCAAACAAAGGTGGTAAATAGGAGTTTGGGAAACCTGTTAAGGTGCATTGTTGGGGAAAAGCCGAAACAATGGGACTTAGCATTACCGCAAGCTGAGTTTGCATATAACAGTTCCATAAACAGATCCACGGGAAAGTCTCCATTTTCAATTGTGTATGGGAGTAATCCAAATGGGGTATTAGATTTGGTACAGCTACCCGTTGATGGCAGAGTCAGTGATGATGCCGAAGCATTTGCCGAACATATACAACAATTACAGGAAGAAGTGCGGAAGAAGCTGCAAAATAGTAATGACAAGTATAAGGAAATAGCCAGATGTGCACAGAAGGAGAAAGGTATTTACAGTTGGTGAGTTGGTTATGGTATATCTGCGGAAGGAAAGGTTTCCAAGAGGAACCTATAACAAGCTGAAGTACAAGAAGATTGGACCCTGCAAAATCATGAAAAAAATAAACGATAATGCTTATGAGGTAGAATTGCCAGAGAATTTTGATATTTCTCCAGTGTTTAATGTTTCAGATTTGTATTCTTTTCATGGGAATGGTGCAGAAAGGGATGATGCTGATGAAGTAGTAGATTGGCTGGCAGCAGGTTCCGGTGAAGAAGAAAGAAGAAGTGGATCAGATTCTAGATAAGAAAACAATGGACACGCGACATGGGAAATACAACAAATATTTGGTACATTGGAGAGGACTGGAACAAGAGGACAATACTTGGGTCACAGAGTTGGAGATTCAGAAGTTGGATGCAGATAAATGGAAGCAGTTTGAAGAAGACAACTTGCAGGAGCTGCGTTTTTTTCAAGCAGGGGAGAATGATGCGCCCGAATTAGCAGGAACTTGACAAGGTCATAACTTGAGCTCCGGGTGTCCGTTTGAGTCCGTTTTTTTTTTGAAACCACGTGTTTCGATGAGACGAACGCAGCGGCAACCCACCCTACCAGTTGGGGCAAGTTTTGGACACGTTTTCGGGCCCTAAATCCGCCATCTTGAGGCCAAAAATTAGGATTTAAGTTATAGTTTTTTTTTTTCCTATTTTTGAGCATTAGTTAATTTTAGTCTATTAATTGCATTTTGAGTTAGAAAGTTGGAAAATTCCTCTAATTTAGGGATGTAGAAGATGCGTGGCAATTTCTGTGCCCGTAGAATAAGCATGCGAACTTACTAAGAATAGCAGGTTCTAGTAAACTGCTAAAAATAGTAATTTCCGCCACCTAGAGTAGATTTAGTCAGAGTTAGCTAGAGTTTACTTGGAAACTTCGAGTTGGGAGTTATTTTTCCTATTTAGGAAACATTGTAATTCATTATTTGTTAACGAAGAAGGAGATCTATTTTCTTTTGGAGTTCATTTTATTGCAGTCTATCTGGTTGTTCTTAATTTGGTTCCCCATTTTTTTGCATGAAAAGAAAAGTAGATGTTACTTCACATTGAGAAGAGTTTGAAATATTCATTTTTGTTTTTCATGAAAAGAGTGAGAGACAAAAATCAAAGGGGCTATCTTCCAGGGATAGTCCAACCAATATGATATAATTATTAACTCTTTAAAAGATATCAAAATGTGTCCTTCCATTGCAAGTTCCAAAAAAAAAAGGGGAATAATCCAACAATAAATATTTTTTTATATTAGACAAATGCCCATAAATATAACTATTCCTAAAAAAAACTATAGAACTACATAAGGCTTGATCCCTCTTTAGGGTATGTAGTGCAACACTTAGCGGAGGCAGAACTTGGCTCCACCATGGATAATCTAGCCAAAATGATACAATTGTATTCGTGATAAAATGAAAAAAATATTTGTTTGTTTGTATGAAAGAATGGGAATGACATGAAGATGAAGTGGGTTGGGCCTCATTTTGATTTTGAAGGAAAACCAAATGTTATTCTTCACATTGAGAAGAGTTATAAATATTCATTGTTGTTCTCTCAAAAATTTCCTTGATATTCTTCGATGAAAATAAAGAGATCCCAAAAGCGAAAGAATAAATAACAATTAGAGATAGAGGCTTGATCCCCCTTTAATGGTATGCAATGCATCACTAGGATTCATCTAGGGATATTACAACCAATATGATACGATTACTTACTCTATAAATGTTGTTAGAATGTTTTTACACTATTCTTCTTCTAGTATGGTCCTCCTTCGATTGCAATGGTCTTCCTTTGATGCAAAATGGGGAACAACCCAAAAATAAATGTCTGTTTGTTAGATGATGGGAAAAATGCCCATATGAAAATGGGCATATATTGGACATCTTCCATTTCTAAATCAAATTATTAAATGTAACTGGGTGTCAAGAACGGGCATCTGCCCAAGGGTATGTAGTGCAACACTTGGCAGAATCCAATATGCCCTTTCTAAAATCAAAATAATATAGCTTCACAAGGATTGATCCCCCTCGAGGGTATGTAGTGCAACACTTGGCAGAATCACCACTAGACTCGTTTCTAGGGTTAGTTCTAGTCAAACAATGATATAAATTTTTGGTAGTGTCACAATATGACTAATTCCAGTCGTAGTCAAAAACCCTATTTAAAAATATGAAGTGACATGAAACATAACATGAGACCAATATTTTTATAAATTTTTTTTACCAACAATGCTTTAATGCTTTAATATCTTAATGTTTAGACACTCTTTAAATGTTTTAGAGAGTTATTAGAATACTGAAAAATAAATAATACTAAAAGTAACATATTTAAAACATTGATTGCATTGAAATTCTTATCATTTTGAACGTTTAACATGGGCATATGCCAATTCTCATATTAAAAAACCCTTTTGTCTTATATTGAATTGGACAACCAAACATTTTCTCCTTGTATTGCATTGAAATTTTCCCATTCTCACAGATTTTATAGAGGTATAAATCACAGCCTTATACATAGGTATTAAAATGATTGAGTTCATTATACAAACTAAATTCTCATTCTCACATCCTTTATAGAGGTCTAAAAATTATTTAAGTTCAATATTTACTTGTAATTGAATGGGTAGATACCCCTTCTCAGGTATGTATCAAAGTAGAATGATAGAAATAAAATTTAGTTTGTTTAAGAATATTTGGAATAAAAATTTATCTTGTGTCCGTTATAATACATTCTAATACCCAATACTATACAATAGAAGAATTTTGTTCCAGCAAGGTAAGATCATAGTAATGGAAGTGCAAAATTTACTCTCGAAGGATCAACCATGTGTACATTGGCCTTGAGTATGTGGTATAATCATTCAACAATGCAAAGATAAACAAAGATATCAAGGCTAACATATGTGACATGATTCACTATTGATGCAAGGCCAAGTAGCAAATGATTCACCATCGGGATAAAATGCACTTGACATGATTCACCATTGTTACAAGGACAAGTTGCAAATGATCCACCTGTCTAGGATAAAACTCCTTACTTGACATGACTCGCCATTGATGCAAGGCCAATTTACAAATGATTCACCTTCGGGATAAAATTATTTTACTTTTATTAAAATTACCTAACCTTGATGAACATCGATCATGAACAAAAAATATCATTTTATGGATGAAATAAGAATTATAGAATTATCATTTATTTTGTGATCAACTATGATGGCCAATTCTATAACTAAGCAATGCCTCCCAGGTGGTAAGCCCACTCTATAATTTGGTAAAAACATAACATATAACTCCCCATATTAGCATGAAGGATTGGCAGTGGATTTCATAGGTAACTCTCCGTCTTGCTAAGAAGTAGAATCATATACAATTTTTGCAAGGGAATGTGATTATGTTGAGACTCTGAAACATCCATGAAACAATCATATTTAGATGTAATATTTTATAACTATGAAGGATAACAACTATGTAACTATTACAAAAGTTTGAAGTAACATTTTTAAAACCCATATCAAAAATACAAAAGTTCTAAAATATGGCATTATAATGTATATTTATACCCAAAGATTCAGAATACAACAAAGATGAGTTTAAAAGTATCTCTGAAACTTATTTTCAATTTAAAATAGAATTAAATCCTCGTATTAACAACTAAAATTAGGTTAACAACTATGCATATCTCACAAAACATTGAAATGATATTCTTAATAACTAGATCAAAAAATATAGAAGATCAAAAATAGGGCATTATATTTAAACCGAGAATATAATATAAGGGAAATAAAACCAAAATGACATTCTTCATCTCATAATAATTCAATAGAGAAGAGTTGAATAATATATGCCTTAAATTGACTTCAAATCTGGTTCTTCACAAGCCAAAATAGTCTTAAGAAATAGAGGGATCCCAAAGTGGAAAGGGTCAACAAAAACCTTAGCGGAGAGAAAAAACAATATCTCAAAAATATTGCTCAAATTTTCTGATTCACGGGACAAAACGATCTATGGGAAGGTAATTTGTTTTATAATGGGAAGTTGTGCATTGTGACTTCCTTTATATAAGTTGTGCACATTTATAATGGGCAACAAGCCCATTCTCATATAAACAAACATTGTTTGTTTTGTAATAATTAATAATTGTATTATATTAGCACCCTCTCCTAAATGCTTAGTTTCCCTACACCCCCATCCTGAATGGTTAACTACATAAAAAAAATGAGAAATAATTCAATGCAAGTGAATCGTTTCCATGTGTGTGTGTATGTATATATAAGTATTTGTGTTTTTACAAAAAACAAGTAACCCAAAAAGTGAGAAACTGGATGAAAAAGAAAACGGAAAGGATGAACAAGAAAGAGATAGATTTTCTGACCTGCAATGAACCTTACAATTCTCCATGGCATCTACCAACATCAAAAACAATAACCACCGTCAATCTCTCTACCAGTGCCACATAGAGTGGTGTGAATTAATTGCCATTAATTTTTCACTAATTTCCCTCCAACGGGTGGTCAAAGATGTGTTTGAAAAACAAGTACCTTCAATTAACAAAAGGTGGTAAACAATTTATTTACAAATTAATGGTCTTACTATGCCATGATAAAAAAATATAAATATTAAACAATATAGTAGCCATGTTTTAGGTTTAATAATTGCACTTCTAAAACAAACTAAAATTTATCTATATCCTTCATATATGATTCCAATATGACAGGTAAACATCTACTCATTCAATATAAACAATATTAAACTTAAACATTTTAATACCTCTATAGAAATGGATACCTAATAATTGAATGGAAGATAAAAAAGTTTGTTTGTATGAGAATGAGCGTATGCCAATTCTAATTATTGTAATACAAGCAATATTGAACTTATTCTATTCAATTACTCTATGAAGGCTGTGAGAATGGGAAACTGTCCATTATAAAACAAGTTACATTTTATCCTTGTTCTTCTTTTATGATTCCAATTATGAGAACGAACATTTTCTCATTAGATACATCATTTAATATTTCTTACCCTAGGAGGTGAGCTCACCCGCCCAGCTCGGCCGCCAGCTAAGCAGATCAGCTCCCCCACCCAATCTCGGAATGTCAGCTCATTTCCCGCTGAGATTGACTTGGTCAACTCACCCACCCAAGCCCTCCCATCTAGGTCTGCACAACTAGGTCACCCAACTCAAAAAATATGTAACCCTGCCTAGGTACTTCTGCTTTTGGTTGCCTGTATAATTTCCTAAAAATACTAGATAATTATACACACACACACATATATACACATGGACATGGATACAATTCACCTACATTGAATGATTTCCCGTTTTGTCTGTGTAGTTATACATTTGTTTTTGCAAGGGAATGATCATGTTGAGACTCTGAAACATGCAAGAAACATGGTCATATTTAGATGCATCCTTTTATGACTGTGGAGGATAATACTATGTAAGTCTTAGCAAAATATTGAAGTGATATTCTTAAAACACATCAAAAATAAAAAAAGATAGAAAACTATGGCATTATCTTTATACCCAGACCAAAATACAAAATAATGAAAGCTAGATGATATTCTTCATCTCATAATAAATCAACAGAGAAGAGTTAGAAATATATCTGAAACTTATCTTCAATTTTTAAAAAAGTAGATTCTTCTTCTATGAGTCATTCTTCTTTCATGATTTCTATATGTCAAATGGGCATTTTCCCAATTCTAAAATAAAGTAATATTTGTCTTCCATATGCCTCTTCTAAACATCTATTGATCTTCCACTTGTTGTTCTTCTGTGTTTTATATGAGATAAAAAATGCCCACAATTCTTCTATGATTATTAATTGAGAATGGACATATGCCCATTCTAAACATCTACTCTTATTCCATATGTTCTTCTACATTTTCTATACGAGAATGGGCATCTTCCCATTTTGGATGGGCTTGACATGAAGATGAATATTACTTTGTTTTACAATGATTTGTTCCTCATTTTGCGATGGAAAATGTGTTTCAAAAAAATTACATTTAATTAATAAATAAACTGTGTTAAAAAATAAACAATAGCAGCCAAAACCAAAAAATTAAATACACAAGACACAATGCTTAGTCCAACCAAAATGACCGAGTTTAATATTTTCCACCCATTATAACACTAAATAATAGGACTACATAAGGCTTGATTCCTCTTGAGGGTATGTAGTGCAGCACTTGGTGGTGTTAGCACTTGGCTTCAACAAGGTTAATCCAGCCAAAATGATAGTAACAATTATAAACAAAATAAGATAACAACATGAGACTCATTTGGTTCATCTATTGCCCACCGCATAAATATGGATAAGGAATTAGGCCAAAAAAAAAAAACATTCAAAAATGTTTACCATGCTCATAAGACAAAAATTATCTATGCTAGAAAAAGACATTTCAGAATCACACTTTTAAGAGGTGAAGAGATATGTAAAAGAGAAATTATTATTAAAACAAGTTGTAGTGCCCACATTTTTCACACACAATTACAACAATAAAATACCAAGATAATTTTATTTTTTTTATGTACATTTCTCACTACACACAACACCGCAAGGGCTTCGAGTACAGAAAATCGACTCACATACGACAATCACACAAGTCATCGACTCACACAGACACATAAAAACAACATAGGCATGTCGATGTCACACTTTTCCTAATGAATGTATACTAGTAATGCCCTAACCATAGAAAGAAGACACAAGGATAGGCAAACCCACAACACATATTTTCTTTACTTGTATTTTAGTTACGGTTAACATTCTAAGAGAATTATTGTGTAAGGATAAATTTCTTCTTTTTCCATCTACAAAACTTTAAGTTCATTCCACATTTAATTTAGAGTTTGACCATTTTAAGTTGACTTCTTATTCTTTAGAAAACTTTCCATAACTTGCATTCTTATTTGTCATAATTCAAAAGCTTATAAAGTACTTAATTATCTTGTCCTTATGTTAAGAATATCCTTCTCGAACATATATTCAGTGTCTACCTTTTTTTTTACTCTTACGACTCAAGTGAATGTGACTTGGTGTCCATATAGCGATATTAGGATTTAACGGAGATTTAGATACAAGATAGCTTTTTTCCAAAAACATACCTTGATCATGATTAGCTATTTCCCTACAATAGTTGTTCTAATTCAATGGCTTAATGACTTCCTTTTTATATTTATATAACTTTTGTTTTCTCATAGCTTGATTACAATAATGCAATACATATTCTTTGAAACACATAAAGATATTTAATTGAGTTTTAAGGTCTCCAAGAGAAGCAGTATCCCTAACCTCAATCTCGTTTTTACTCTTATATGCTTTATTTCCTACGTCACATTATGGTCTTATCATTAGTATTGCCTTGTAAAAGGAGTTATGAAATGTTGGAATAACCTCTTGAAGACATATAAGATTAAAAGACTTGAAGCTACACACGAACCCTAAGTTAACGTCTGAATCAACTGAGTCTTAGATTAACTCCAACTTCACCTAAGGATCCTACCCCTCAACTATATATGAGTTTTAAGTGAGAGGACAATTTTATGTTAAACCACCTTCAAGAAAGGATCAAGGTGTTATGTTGAGAGAACCCAAGGTAACACATTTAGTTGTGCGGAGCTAAGGGGTTCATTACCAAGAGATTTAGACCTAGAACAACTAAGTCACAACCTCCATCTATGTCATCTAGATCCAATAGGGATTTCACTCGATGAAGAACTTTAATTTTAAATCTATCTTCGGATGACAAGGTAGTCCACTAGGCTACGAAGGAGGAGTTAGCGTTACATACTCCAAGAAAATTTTGACTGTGTCACTCCTATCAATGGGTTTAAGACAATGTCACTAAACATACTGACTAAGATGATAAACCCATTCTTGGGCTCTTGTTTACTCAAGCTAGGATATTTTCATCAAGTGTAGGGTTTAATTTCACTCTACGGTTTCCAATGTCTTCTAGGGAAGAAGGTAATACACATGAAAACAAGTTATGCTATGATATTGAACAAGGGTAGAGTGTTTCGATTTAAATCTCTTTATTACATTTACAAAGTATGAATGCACAATATGACTCATTAATTGTTTATGGAACACTGAGTATGCACTACAAGATATTACTTCAAATTCATCTACCTTATATATACATATATCAACCCTATTACCATGTGTATTGTGAATCATATTGAACCTATAATTAAATATACATTTCCTAGATGTCCCTAAAACTAGCATCTCGAAACATATTAGCAAATTATCAAATATAATCCTCCTGTAACATGAGACTGCATTAAACATTTATTCATTTAACAATGAACTATATAGATTTCAAAGATAAATAAATGAATTACACATTACCTTTTTGTCATCTTTCTTTCATCCTGAAAAACCACGTGAGCATGATATTAGCAATAGTTCGCTGGCATGGCATCCACCCTAATCTAACATAATTATCATTTTTCAGTTTCCCTTTTTATATATGATAATAATTACAATTTGCAATCGAAATAAAAGGTTAGATACATATATTCATTATATTTCATTTTACTTCTTTTTGTAGCCCAGGAGAGAGAAAGAGAAGGGAAGAGAGAGAAAACACCATTTGTCAAAATTTCTATTTCACACAAGAAGTTAAACTATAGAGTTTTAAACAATTATTTGCATATGTTAGAAGTTTCCAGGGTGGATTGACAACCTGACGCAGGTTCGCAACTTTCTATTTTTACATTTTCTTACTAGCTACAAAAACATTCAAAATGGGCTCGAAGGCTAAGAAACCACTTCCAAAAGTTATCTTTTGATGAGAACGCACACCGCGATCAACTTTGTACATGTCCCCAGATATACCAAGAGTTCATAGCAACTGACAAAATTGGGAAAAAGTGAACGGTATGCGTTTGGTGGCTAATTTTCCGGGGCCACTGGTCGTAGTTGACCTATTTGCAAATGAACAAAATTTAGCTCGAGAGCTCAGAAAACCACGTCCAAAATTGACATTTGATGAATGAGCACGCAACGGGAAACTTCCTACAAGTTCCCCTATATAAGGAGAATTCATCAGAGTCGACGGGACTGAGAATTAGAAAATCATTTTCAAATGGCGACAAGTTTCTGAAGCCACCAGTCCTAATTGGTCGAGTTTGACCTTGTCAAACTACGACCAAAGGCCTACAAAATGTTGTCGTCAAAAATATCCAAAAAAGTGTTTTTCCCTAATTGAAGGTTTCATGCAATTGTCTAGTATAAACACTAGAGATTTGCGAAGATGGGACATAATTTCTCTATCTAGGTTTCAAATGGCGATTCAAAATGAAAGCCAACTTTCTAGATTTAATGGCTTTCTACTATGGTACAAAAGTGTAACGGGGCTCCTATAAGAGCGTCAAAATATCTCATATGTTCGTTTGGGGTCAATCCAAAGGTCAAGGTAACTCCTTGCATACCAAGGTACATGAATGAAGCTTAACATCTCATTTTCAGAGTTATGAAGGGTACTGAATGAGTCTTCAAAAAATGTAAAAATTAACTATTTAAACCGGGAAATGATCAATGTTATTACAGGAAAGTCAGTTTTGTCTGGTTGATAAAACAATGTTGTAGCGATCTAGTTGGGTAGGAATTTTTCTGCATCACCTCGGAATGAGGGTGGAAGTTCATGTTTTAATGCAACTAGGTTATTTTTGACTTCGTGAGTTTTTGACACGACATTACATTGTTCTTGTAATGAGTTGAAATAAACATTTAACGGTATTAAAAATCCTAATATTTTAAAATTCTATTAAGTTGCAAAAGATAACTAAAATATGAGAATTATGAGAGGTAAGGGAAGATGAACCATGTCTAGGAGGAACAGAGTTGGTCAAACCTGCAGGCTTTGGTCCAGCATCTTGCTAGGCACTTCATCAACTAGATCACGAGCATCCACAACTCCACCATTTTACATACACATCTATCATAAAATCTGTAACTATAGATTTGAAACCATTCTGCTACTCTGATTACATTTCTCCTACCTTCTAGATTCGACCCACCACTTTTTGAGCATGATCAAATGGTTTCTTATTGTTGTTGTTTGGATAAGAATGAGATCTTCCTCCTTTTGTGCATAGCCTCAAATCTTGCAACCATGATTTTTGAAGGAATTTTGTTAAATAGTTCACATGCCTTAAGCATGCCTCCACATTTTGCACATTCTCATGTGCTCATCAAATACCAAGAAAACATATCCACATAGCCACCATAGGCCAAATTGGCATGTTGATGATACAATATAGGGTTTCCTCAAGATAACCAACGTAGCCAACGATGCCATCCACGCACACACAATGGTTATAATTTTTTTTTCCAAATTTGAGAGGGGTACTCACGCCATTGAAATAATGACAATCCTCATCCACAAGCTTGGCATCCATAAGAAAATAAACCCAAAAATGAAGCTTCCATGGTCAAGGTAAAATCCAAGAGGCCACATTTTTTGCAAGCATTTTGTCACACAGTCCATGCGCCTTGTGACTGCTTCCACATTACATACAGATCTACCAGTGCTCTCATACAAACAATATTAGACAAAAATCCCTCCTCCATTTTTCTTTAATGGACATCCATACTCTTTTTCAAGAGCTCCATTTTGGCACATGCTGGAGGATGTAGCAAGGTTGTGGAGGTCTGACTTTATATCTATTGTTTTGCATTTGCTTGAAAGTTTCGACAAACTTTTATCAAACCATTTTGTGCAGATCCTTGTGCCCCCAACTAGCTGCCCAACATGCCTTCTTCAGCAACTGATGGGTGCATAGACTGGTTTAGAGCTTCCCCCCCTTCCTCCATGCAGTGGCAAACTCTCCCTCTCTCCATTCAACAAAAACAAAGGATGAAAAAAAAACATCACCCATGAAACCTGAGCCCCCTTTTTTCCTAAAACTGCCCCAATATTCACGCCCCCGCCTTTTTTTTAATTCTATTAATTAATTAATTAATTTCTTTTTTTTTGTTTTAATCTAAAAAGGTCATAAAACCCTAAAACAAAGTAGATAAATAAATAAAATATAGCTTAAAGTTAATCTATTACCAATGTTAAAATTTCGACACAAAAGCAACTGATCGCAATTCGGCAATATAAATTATAATATTATTATAAACATTCTTTTAATGATTTTACGGCTAAAATAATGATAATAATTATTAATCCTATTAATGGCGATGACTAGGAAAACTTGAAGAACCGAGAACCAGATTTTCCTTTAACTGGATAATCATCCATGACACTACGAGGTCCACAGTTTGGGGTGTCAACAATGACCCAAAAGGAAAGAAGGAGAGGGAAGGTGCAAAATATTCACTGCGACAAGGAAAAAGTCAACAACGGTCAACGAGAGCACATGCACACAAGTCTCACAGGATTAGCAACAAGGTCATCATGTCAGGGACTGGGGGAACATTGAACGGGGCGTTACACAAGATCAAAATTAATGAAAAGATTCATATTTTTTAATTTGATGAAAATTCATTCAAAATTGATATTGTTCGTTGTCATGTAGCTCCTGCAAAATACCAATACAGAACTCTTGATTTACCAAGTGTTAGTTTCCTTGTCTACTCTATGTTACACAACCCTGTACCTTTTCAGCAGGATGTAATTTTTCTTCCTTTTAAAAAAATCTACCGATGTTATTTATTTTTGGGCTTCCAATTTATGTTTCCCATCATTTCTATATTGTTCATGGGATATATACAATGGATTCCCAAAAACAAATCCTTACAAATCATGATTTTCCATCTATTAGTTATATAAAAAAACTACATGAGAATGAATATATATATATATATATATATATAAATGGGAACTACAAAACGCTTGATCCTTCTTGGGGGTATGTAGTGCAACACTTGGCTCTTCCAGGGATAGTCCAACTAGTATTATACAATTATTAATTACTTCAAAACAAAAAATAGTTATTTATATGAGAATGGGCTTGTGGCCATTATAAACGTGCATAGCTTCTATAAAGGTTGTAACAATGAAAAACTTCCCATTCCTTCCAATGTTAAAAGAAATTAAATACAATATTTTTAACTTAAATTTATATCTATTCTTAAATTTTTAAAGTGGAAAGGATTAAAAAATAAAGTGGAGAGAGTAAAATTAGCATAAAGATTTTCTTCAAATCTTCTTGAAACTTTCACAATGAACATCTTCCAGTTCTATATTCTATAATTCTTATATGAGAATCAACATATGACCATTCAAAATATCTATTATTCTTTTATGTTTCATAAATGTGAATATATATATATATAATAAAATGAGAACTACATAAGGATTGATCCCTCTAGAGGTTATGTAGTGTAGTACTTGGCTCTGTCAGGGATAGTCTAGCCAATATGATATAATTATAAAAAATTATGAATTATAAATGCATAATTCATAATTCAACTGGTATGGAGATGGAAGATGTGACAGTGGATCTGGATTGGCAACATTTAAAGCCCTTGGATATTATCAAACTAAATGAAATTGGAGTTTTCATCCCTGAAAATTCTTTCAAATGATCAAGATGAGTGTATATTTAGGAGCACATGATTGAGAGATGCAACTCATATGCATCCCTTGTATGCATATTTGGGAGATCATGAACAGTTATCAAGTATTTTTTAAAATTTAAAATTATTTTTTACTTGTCAAAATTAGTTTGAATCGATTTGATAAATATATATTAATTTCAATTTTTATGTGTAGATACAGCTGGAGAATATCTAAAAATATACATGTAAAGAAATAGCCAAAATTATTAAACATTTTCATTTGTCAATATTAGTTAGAATCAATTCGATAAATATATCCTGCTTTTAATTTTTATGTGGAGATGCGGCTGGAGAAAATCTAGAAAATCTACAACTAACAAATATGTGTACAGAAATAGGTAAATATATTTTTGTGAAATATTATTATCATATTTGAAATAAATAAAAGTTAATAATGAATGCCTATTTCCCAATTTCTAACTTCTATATCTAAAGAGTTTTATCGAGTTACATTCTCATGGTCTACATTGGATACAAATGCCAATGTAGAAAAACTAAAGTGGATGTACATCCTTTGTTTTGTTTTGGTATGGGGAATTGTGAAAAAGATGGAGAAAAATTTATTAAAGATTTGGAAACAATTTGGAAAAGACTAGAATTTCCATACAAATGTGACACTATAATTGTAGTTAATGTAATCAACAAAGGAGTTCCTAAATAAATTTTTTTGGTGTCTCCAAAGGTTTCTAGCAAAGAATTTAAAAATAATAAGTGACTTATGTCATCATTGATTATAGAACTATTCTTGGTAGGGGTTGTGAATTATGTAAGAGATATCCTAAAGGGATGTTCTCTATTTCAAACAAAAGTGGAACAAATCAATGTATAAAATTGTGTTTATTACATTTTTCTAGGTATTTTTCCCATTTTCCATTTGAAGTGATGTTATTGATGGTTATTAGTATGTAGTACTCAAAATGTGTTTATAAAAAAAAAAATAGTTCTTCACATTTCATCCAAATGATGTGATTAGTATATAATGCTCAAATCTAGCTTTGACAGGTTTATACAAAGATCTCGTTTTCCATGAAAAGAAGTTAGTGGTTTTGGGGGTGAAATTTTGAATGCATTATAGAAAAAATTCACACTTAATATGTACTTGGTTAAATCACGTGGGTTGACACCCAAATTTACGTCGGTATTTGAAAACATTTAAAAAATAATTAGTCAGCTTGATTGAGTTTATATAGATAAATTTAGTTTTTTTTGTTCTTTTTTCTCATAAAAATTCATTAATATTGAATTTATTACCATCATTTTATGCAAAAACAATATTACTTGTATTGTCTCATAACAACACATTTCCATGATTATTGAGCTTGATTGAGTTTACTTGTTACTATTATATTGATTAATAAATATAAATTAATTGGCTTATTTTTTTGTAGTCTATCTCATAACAATATATTCAAATTGGTTTTTTTTTTATAGACTATCTCTTAACAATTCATTTATTACCATCATTTTATGTTATAAATATTTCTCAACACATTTCCTACCTTCATTCTATGTAAATAAATCCACGTTATAATTAAAAAAATTTCACAAAAATATATATGATCAAAATATGTAAAATATACAACATTTAAATGTGCACTACCCCATAGTTAAGATAAATCACATCTAAATTTTTCTTTCTTTATGTATTGAGTTTATTTTTATTCTATAATTCTTATATGAGAATTGGCATATGCCCACTCAATACAAGATTAAAATTTTTGTTTGTATGAGAATGGACATATGCCCATCCAATACAAGATAAAAAAATTTGTTTGTATGGGAATGGAAAATATAAGTATTTACTAAACATTGCAATGTTATAAATGTATTAATTATTACAATAAGTATTTCTCAATCTTACTATAAAATTGTAAACTCCTAAAATGAAAATCCCTCATGTTGGTACTCAAAATAGTCTTGCCCCAATTTACCTCTAAAGATTTATTGATTTACGTCCTCTGTCATTTTCCCCTTCCCCATGTTGTGCCTGGTCAATCTTTGTGGCCATTTTTAGTCTTTTCCTGGGTTGTAAATCACTTAAGGGGATGTATTTTGAGTCTCCCATGCTCTGTTCCATTAAAAACTCGGTTTCCCCCATGTTTTCTATTCTCCATGGTCGAGATTCATCTTCCCTAGATTTTCTACGCTAAGTACCTAAAGAAAATGAATGGATATATCCCTGAAGAATGTATTTGAGCCTTGTAACATTCCTAAACTTTCTATCCTCAAACAAAATTTCATTCACTGGCTCAAATAATCATTTTTCTATTTTTACGGTTTGACGAGTGTTTCTCCCAGTCAAATTTGCATCCTAGCATCAACAAGGGAGGTGGCACCTTTTGGTTGGATGCGGCTCAATTGGATACTTAGAAAAATTCATAAAAAGCCTCAACTCAAAATGTGTCCATGTGGAGGCATGATGCTCATTTGAAGATCTGCTTTTGGGTTTTGCCTTGGAGTAGCGCGAGAGGACACGTGGAGGCTTTCGCTGCTTGGCCTAGACTTAAAAAAAAATTATGCAGTTGGAAGAAATTTGGCAGAACATGACACATGGCGAGATCACACTCATTCAGGGTTTCCACTTTGGGCACCATCTTGAATTTGTGCCATGGAGACACATGGAGAAACCATGCATGTTCGGGGACTAGCCCTTGAGTTTCATTCTAAAGAAGCGCCAGGCTGTCATGTGGAGGCCTTTACTCACTTTGCATTTTACGTAGAGTTTTCAATGGCCAAAAGGCGACTGCCTCAGAGCATGACACGTGGTGACTTCCATTGAGCTTCAAGCATTTAGGAAAACCTTTCCGGAATAGGACACATGGCTAGCCTGCTCTCATTTAAGGTATCAAATTTTTGGGACCGCCTCAAGGTGCACCATGGTGACATGTGGCAGTTTAAAAAGTCAAAAAGGTGGGGAGGTAGACCATCGGAGATAACTTGGATTTTTTTCCTCCTTAAGGATTAAAATTTTAAAATGACCCACAAGCCCGATGAGGGAAAAGGTCAATATTTTTCCCCGGTAAATGGTGGAGGTGCGGGCTCTTGGGGGAAATTTGGAAAAAAATTATTTTGATTAAAAAGAGTCAAAAGTAAAAAAGGAAGTGCGGCCCCACTCCAATCACATTTGGACGCGTGTTAAGCTCGTTTCCTGATGGCGGAGCTATGGGGAAAATTTGGAAAATTTTCCCTTTTCCAAAAAGAGAGTAAAATGGCATATTTTGAGCGCAGTTCCATTCCAATCATATTTGGACATGTGTTAGGCTCGTATCCCAAGGGTGGAGGTGTGGAGAAAAATGGAAAACTTTTCCATTTTTCCAAAAAATTATAAAAATTTAAGGAAAGCCCCTGGGTCTGTTCTCAAGTTTGAATCTTCCACGTGGATGGCTCAGATTCAAAGTACAGATCAATGAAAGTTGTGAGTCTAAATCTGATTTTCCCCCCATTTCCATCAAATACATCTAGAAATGCAAATCTCCATGATTTCTTGGTCTTTTCTACAAGCCAAGCAGAGAAGGAAGTTAATGTTGATATTTGAAGTTTGGTGGGAAGATCTGGAGGACATCTTTCATCATTAAAATGGTCTGACTTTTGTGCCCGATCTAATTTTTTGTTTTTCATCTCCCAAGAAGGCAAGGGGCAGATTTGAAAAATTAGGGGTGGAAGTGGTTAGAAAATTCAAGAAAGGGTGATCTACTAGAGGAAGGAGTTAAATGTGGGAGGTATTCGATGAAATCTACCCCATCGAGCACCTTGAGACTTTTACAGATCTAATTCTGTGAATCATGAAATAATCATGGCGAGAACTGGTGCATTTAATGTTTTCTGTCTTTTGGGGAGAGGGGACTCTATTGTAAATTCTATAAATGGCACAACTGTTTTCGTGTAAATGGTTTGGAATTTTCGGAAAGGTCAGAGACTAATTTTTCCAGTAGAAAAATCTTGACAGAGCCCATTCTTTTTCAGAAGCCATTAAAGAAGCCTATATATCTCTCTTTGTGTCAAATTTAATCGTGTCAAGCTGGTTGCAAGTGTACAACCATTGACAAGCTTTGATATTGTTCTCAAAACTTTCCCTTGCTGATAAATTTGATCAAACTTGAGTTATTATGTGTTAGTATTGAGCAAAGTGTATTTATTTCATCTTTGAATGTATGTAAACAATTCTTCTTGTTTTTGTTGCAATCTTGTAACAAAATCTGGTGCAATAAAAAAATCCGGAATAGACTACAAAATTTCCAAGGAAACAATGCTATAATTGGTGACCAACATCTGAAGCTCTTTCTCAATATGATGGAAGAATTTGAAATTGAGCATGAGGATGTATACATCAAATTTTTTATCGACACTTTAGAAGAAGATGCCAGAACTGGTATAAAGCATTACCAGATAACTCTATTGATTCCTGGGCTGAAATGAACAATGCATTCAGATTACAATATGGTGATAGGACTGACCTTAGGTTTCTTCTATCAGAGTTTGAAAACATCAAGAAGAACCCCAATGAGTTAGTACATGAATTCAATACAAGTTTTAATAAAACTTTGATGAGACTACATGTCAGGATAAGGCCTTGTGATGAGTCATGTTTGATCACAAATACTGATGCATTTGATAAAAAGGCTACATATTACTTTAGAGACAAGAGCCCAACAAATTTGAGGTTGGGGTTCACCATGGCTCTAAAAATAGAGAACAACATCAAGGCGATTGGGAAGCCTCCAAAGAGGGAAGGTGTAAAGTTGGTTAACCCAGAAAAACCTCAAACAAGAAAGGCTACTGATTTAGAAGAACTTGCGAAAACTTTGGTAGGGGCTGTCGAGGAGATCTCCTACAAGCTAGCCCAAGCTGAGAAGGGAATTGGGTAGAGCTCATAGGGTCAACATAGGAAACAAAGCCAAGATAGGTTCACAAAATCACCAAAGATCTGATGACAGAGGAAAGTGACCTATTGGATTTGGAAATTAGACAGCCTCAGGCCAGGGATAGACAAGATAATGGTACCTGATCCTTTGGATTCCAGAGTTGCTGTGGTGGAGGAGACAGATGTCATTGACTGGTGTGAAAAATGTTTCATGTCCTCATGCTCCATGTGAATAAGATCAACAATAATAAGAGGAACATGATGATAATGATGATGATGTTATGTATGATGGGTTGCTCCACAAGTTCTCAACAAGGGGAAACTTCGATTGAGGTGATAAAGTGTCTTGGAGTGTTGCCCACCTTTTGGGACTGCATTCATAGGGTACCCAATCTTCCTCCCTCTCATACCTTAGAAATAGATAATGTACAAGACTTTTGAATTTCCAAATAATGAATTTGAATATTTAAGGGCTTTAATGATAAAGAATTATGATGGTGGTATCCCCTCTGAGGAGGATAGACAGTTACTAATGAATGTTGTTTGTGGCTCAAGAGAAGGAATATAATACAACAAGTAAGGCTATCAATAGGGGCAGGGCCTTAAGCCAAACCTAAAAGCTCCCTTAATTTCAAACATTCCTAAAGAGGCTCCTAGGAAAGATGCACCTACTAAAAACCTTGCACTTCCAAACAAGATATCACACCCCTCCCCAGGCCCAAGTTCTCAAGAAACCTATGCACCACCTAATGAGTGTATTGGATTCCCTTCTAATACTTGCCTTGCCAAGAGAATGCCCCATATGATATTTCCTAAGTATTAAGTCAAATAAAATTATTTGTTCTAATTGTTGAGTTGCTCAGGGATCCCTGAGCACAAAAAGAGAGCATTTGAATACTTGGGTTTTAAAGAAGAGATAGACTGCGCTAGGTAGAAACATAAACATTGTGGAGAATCCCTCCTATCATTGAAGAACCAGAAGCACCCCCAGCATCAAAAGAGCTAGATGAACCACCCGAGGTCTACTTGGGGACATGCTTGGTGGAATCTCAAAATGAATTTGGATCCATTCTTCACCAATTTGATCATTAAGGGACAAATTGTTGCATAACTACATGTTTGACTCAGGGGCATCATGCAATGTCATGTCTTTGGAAGTTCATGAATGAGATAAGACATCCAAGTGATAGTACAGCCTATGGGAAGTGTACTTTCTATGGACTCTAGAGAGGTTCTAATAATGGGATGTGTGAAGGGTCTATGGTGGTACAACTTGTAGCCTACCTACAGTAAAAATTTAAAACTTGATGTTGTCATAGTTGATTTCCCAGCCAAGTGGGGTATGTTGCTATCAAGAAAATGGGCCACAAGTGTTGGTGGGAGTGTCAAAATGGACATGTCTTATACCACCATCCCAATTGAGGGTAGCCTTGTTAGGTTGTATGGGGAAAAATAAAATGTTGCATCTTACTGAGGATCACAACAGTGCATCCTATGAGGTATTGTACACAAGTGTTGATGTGGATAACTTTGTGGGATTTGTTTATGAGAATGGAGAAAAAAATTGAAGAATGCAAGTGTCTTGAACAAGTAGGCTCTCCTTGGAATCTTGTTGTTTGATGGATCTTGCTCCATGTTTGGGAATGGTGTTGGTGTTTTTCTACTGTCTCCTAGGTTAGGAGAATTTTTTTTTTCTCCTTCAAGACTCAACTTTGAGTGCACCAACAAAATTATTGAGTATGAGACATTGATGTTGGGTTTAAGAATTTCCTGGAAGTATGGTTTCAAGGACATCATTGTCAAGGGAGACTCAGAATTAATTGTCAAAACAAGTCAAAAAACTTTATGCCACAAAGAATCAGCGAATGAAGCAGTACAAGCATAGGCAGTTTGGGACCTTCATTGAGATGTTTGACTCATTCAACATTGTGCATCATGACAGGAAATTCAATGACTTGGTAGACAAGCTTGCAGTATTGGGGTCTCATTTTGACAATTGTACAATGTCCCCATATTGTGAGTATGAGGTTAAGGTATTGATAAGACCCTCTATCCCTGATAATATTAAACACTGGCAGGGTCTATGATGATGATATTCAGATAAGAAGATTCCTGCAAAACAAAGGAGATTTTTCTTATCAATGCATTGATTTGGAGCCAATGGTATGTACCACAGAAGGAAAAGAAACCTTGTTTGGTAAGGATATCATCTAGTTAAAAAAAAATACCATTCCTAGAGGGTTGGTTTCTCTTGAGACCAATTTTGATAATGTTGATCGCATTATTAATAGGTGCATGGCAACCTCAAGGGATATTGAGGAGCATGATCTTAGCACAAAGGATAACCTAAGGAAGATTTGGTTAGACAACAATCTTAGGAGAGAGGAGAAGCAGTCATACATCTATCTATTGAAGAAATACCAAGACTACCTGGCTTGGACCTATTCTGAGCTCAAAGCATACAGAGAAGACTTGTTTCAACATGAGATTCCCTTGGAGCCCAATGAAAGACCATTCAGGAAGAAGAAGAGGGAAATCAACCCACTTCTATCTCTTAAAATGCAAGAGGAACTAAAGAAGCTAAGAGATGGAGGGATTATCTAGCCCACAAGGTATTCCTCTTGGGTTGCAAACCTAGTGCCAGTGAGAAAGAAAAATGGTGACATTAGGTTGTGTGTGGATTTTAGGAACCTAAACAGAGCATCAATGATGGATAATTATCCTTTACCAAATATGGAGAACATGTTGTAGTTAGTGACTAGTTCTGAGTTACTTTCCACCTTGGATGTTTTCTCTTGTTATAATCAAGTTGTGGTGAAGGAATTAGAAAGGATCAAGACAACCTTCACTACTCCTTGGAGGACCTATGTTTATGTCAGGATTCCCTTTAGTCTAATGAATGTTGGAGCCACCTTTCAAAGAGCAATGGATGTTTCTTTTTTTGGTTACATCAATGAGTTTATTGAAGTCTATCAAGATGATGTAACTTTATTTTCTAGAAAGAGAAGTGATCACCTACTTGAAGAAGATGTTGATAAGATGTAGAGAATATGGCATCTCACTTAATCAAAATAAATGCCATTTTGGACTGCAGAAGGAAACGTTGCTTGGTCACATAGTGTCATAAAAAGGAGTGATGATTGATCCATAATGAGTAGAGGCCATCAGCAAGGTCTGCATCCCAAAGATGAAGAAACGAATTTAGTTCTTATTTGGGAAAATAAACTTCATTAAAAGATTCATATCACTTCTATGCTGAAGAAACACCAGGTCATCAAATGGGAGGAGGCTGCCATCCAGTATTTCAATGGGATTAAAGAGGCACTCAAGCATGCACCTGTGCTGGCAGCTCCAAATTATAAGAAGCCATTTCAACTATTCTCTTTTTCTTCAGAGAACACTATTGTTTATGTCTTGCTGTAGAAGGATGATGAAGGGGCTGAAAGGCCCATTTCCTTTTTCAGTAAGGCCTTGCAGGGGTTTGAGCTGAAGTACACTATCATGGAAAAGTGAGCATTTTCCTTGGTAAAAGCAACAAAGGTTTTTAGGCCTTATATTCTAAGTTCAAAGGTTGTTGCTTATGTTCCCCATACCATGGTAAAGGACATCTTATCAGAGATGAAAGTCTCAAGCAGAAGATGTAGATGGGTGAACAAGTTTCAAGAATATGATATGGACATCCAAACCACAAAATTGGTTAGAGGTTTGGGCTTGGCTAAGATTATGGTAGAAAGCAACTTGTAAACTATTGAGGTAAATGAGGTTGAAGAAGAAAGGGCAGGTTCTTTTGAAAAGTTAATGAATTCTGAGTGGTACAAGGATGTGATGTTTTATCTTGGAAATTTAAACTGCCCTGAGCATTTAAGTAAGAACCAAAAAAGATCCCTTAAGTTGGCTTCCCATAAATATGTCATCACTAATTATGGGTTATCTTGGAAGAACCTAGAGGGAGTCCTCTTAAGGTGCATTACTGAAGAAGAATCCCCCAAGATAATTGTTGATCTCCATGGAGAAGTTTGTGGGGGGCTCTTTGCTACAATAGTCACAACACATAAGATCATGAGGGCTGGTTATTAGTGGCCAACTCTTTTCAAGGATGAAACCATGTTGGTCAAAAGATGTGAGAGTTTCCAGTGTTTCTCTAGAAGGCTGAAAGATTCATCCTCCCTTCCTTTATAGCCTATATCAATTGAAGCTCCATTCAAACAATGGGGAATGTATTTTATTGGTGAGATTTCATACCCTTCAAGTGCTAGCCACAAATGGATTCTTGTAGCAAATGGTTATTTTACTAAATGGGTGGAGGCAATCCCCACTAAGAAGGCAACATGCCAAGTTGTCATGGAATTTGTGTTGAATAACATCATCTACAGGTTTTGGATACTGGTTAAGATTGTAGCTGATAATGCCGTGAGCTTTAGAGATAAACCTTTGGGTAGCAATGTGCAAAGAGTATGGGATCAATTTTCCATATGCCTCTTATTACAACCTTCAAGGAAATGACAAGCTAAGTCCAGTAATAAACTTTTGTTTAAGAACATTGGAGGAGAACAAGAGAAAGTGGGGGTGAACAGTTGAATTTTGTTGTTTGGGTAGATAGGATCACTGTCAAGAGGGTCACTTGGAAAGAGTCCATTTGAGTTGGTGTATGGGACTCAGGCTCTGTTGCCTCGTTCATATGTAGCTGGATTCAGAATCAGTTTATGCAAGATACTGGAAGATCAAGAGGTAGGTCATTTTGATGCTCGTACATTAACCAGATTGTTGAGCTTTATGAAGAGAGGAGGGCATCCCACAAGAGGCATGTGAAGTTCAGAGAGAAACTAAAGAAGTTATTTGACAATAAGGTCACTCCCATAGTTTTTAATGTTAAATATCTTACGCTTCTCCTATGGGATAGCATACATGAGGATAAGGGCAAGCATGACAAATTTGACTCATTATAGATGGGCCCTTACTGCCATAGATATTAGGATTGAGTGAACATACCTTCTTCCTTGAAGGATCTTAGGATGGTGAATTTCTTGAGTTTCCTGTTAATGGTAGGCATTTAAAGCATTTCTTGGATTGATCCCACTAGGATCAAGGTAATAACTCTTTTGTACAGTGTATAGTCCTTGTTGTTTGTTCCCTGTCTTTTTGTGTTTTTGCTCGTTCAGGTCCTCAGTGACCTGTTTTTGCGTAGTTTTTTCCATTTGTGTTTGAAATATGGATCTGTTTCTCTATGCTCTATAAAACTAACTCCTTTTCCCAATGGAAATTATTGGAACTTGGTCTACTTTTGTTCTTATGGCTCTCGCATAGGGAGTGCCCATCCCCAAGTCGGAGACAAGTGTTGGTGCTCTAAATAGTCTCGCCCCAATTTACCTCTGAAAATTTATTGATTTATGGCCTCTGTCATTTTCCCCTTCCCTCGTGTTGTGCCTGGCTTGTAACCTTTATGGCCATTTTTAATTTTTTCCTAGGTTATAAATCACTTAAGGGTCTGTAATTTTGAGTCTCCATGCTCTGTTGCTTCAAAAACTCACGTGGTTTCCCATGTTTTCTGTTCTCCATAGTTAGGATTTTTCCTCCTTGTACAGTTTCTGTCCCTAAGTACTTGAAGAAAATGAATGGATGTATCCCTGAAGAATGTATTTGAGCCCTGTAACATTTCTAAACTTTCTATCCTTAAAGAAAATTTTCATTCCCTAGCTCAAATGATCATTTTTCTATATTTTACGGTTTGATGGGCATTTCTCCCAGTCAAATTTACATCCTTGCATCGGCACAAGGAGACGTGGCACCTTTTGGTTAGTTGGACCGATGGCTCATACTTTACTTATACTTAGAAAAATTCATGGAAAATTTGGTCCTTAACTCAAAATGTGTCCACGTGGAGGCAATGGGGCATGGCTCATTTGAAGATTTAGCTACTTTGGGTTTTTCCTTGGAGAGTAGGGAAAAGCTTTGGACCCCAGGAGGACACGTGGAGGCTTCCGCTACTTGGCCTAGACTTAGACAAACTTTTCATGTAGTTGGAAGTATTTTGGTGGAACAAGACACGTGGAAAGCTTGCGCTCATTTAGGGTCTCTCGCTTTGGGCACCATCTTTGAAGTTGCACCATGGAGACACGTGGAGGAACCGCACATGTTCAGGGACCAACCCTTGAGTTTCATTCTAAAGAAGCACCAGGATGACACATGGAGGCCTTTGCTCACTTTGCATTTTACTTAGAATTTTCAATGGCCAAAAGGATACTACCTTGGAATCATGACACGTGGCACCTTCCGCTGAGCTTCAAGTAATTCAGACAAACCTTGCCAGAACAGGACACGTGGCATGAGCCTGCGCTCATTCAAGGTATAATATTTTTGAGACCACCTCAAGAGTGTGCCATGGTGACACGTGGTAGTTTGAAAATTCAACAAGGCAGGGAAGCAAGACCATTGGAGGAAACTTGGATTTTTTTCCCTTTTCCTTAAGGATTAAAATTTTAAAATGGCCCGCAAGCCTGATGAAGGGAAAAGGTCAATGTTTTTCCCCAGTCAACAATCAGAAGGTGCGGGATCTCAGTGGAAAATTTGGAAAATTTTCCTTTTGAGAAAAAAGATTCAAAAAAAATAGGAAGTGTGGCCCCATTCTCCACCACATTTGGACATGTGTTAGGCTCAATTCCTGAGTGTGGAGCCTGTGGGGAAAATTTGGAAAATTTTACCTTTTCCTAAAAAGTGGAGTAAAATGGTACAATTTGAGCGTGGTTCCATTCCAATCATTTTTGGACATGTGTCAAGCTTGTATCCCGGAGGGCGGAGGTGCGGAGAAAAATGGAATTTTTTTCCATTTTTCCAAAAAATTGTAAAAATTCAAGGGAAGCCCCTAGGTTTCTTCTAAAGTTTCAAATATGCCACATGGATGACCCAAATTCAAAGTAAAGATCAATGGAAGCATTTGTGAATCTAAATCTTGATTTTCCCTTCCATTTCTCTGAAACACATCTAGAAGTGTGAAGTCTTCATGATTTCTTTGTTTTTTCTACATGCCAAGAAGAGAAGGAAGTTAATGTTGATATCTGAAGTTTGGTGGGAAGATCTGGAGGATGTCTTTCACCATTAAAATGGTATGACTTTTGTGCCCGATCGGATTTTCCATTTTTCTTCTCCCGAACATGCAAGGGGCCAGATTTGACAGATTAGGGGTGGAAGTGGTTGGCAAATTGAAGGAAGAGTGATCTACTAGAGAAAGGAGTTAAATGCATGGGAGGCATTCGATGAAATCTACCCCCTTGAGCACCTGGAGACTTTTGCAGATCTAATTCTATGAATCATGAAAAAATCATGGTGATCACTGGTGCATTTAACACTTTTTGTTCTTTTGGGGAGAGGGGGACTCTTGTTGTAAATGCTATAAATGGCACAAATTTTTTGTGCAAATGGTTGGGAGTTTTTGGAGAAGGTCAAAGACTAATTTTTCCAGCAGAAAAAGCTTGATAGAGCCCATCCTTTTTGAGAAGTCATCTAATAAGAAGCCTGTATATCTCTCTTTGTGTCAAATTTAATCGTGTCAAGGTGGTTGCAAGTGTACAGCCATTGAAAAGCTTTGAGATTGTTGTGGAAACTTTCCCTTGCTAATAAATTTGATCAAACTTGAGTTATTATGTGTTAATCTTGAGCAAAGTGTATTTATTTCATCTCTGAATGTATGCAAGTAGTTTTTCTTGTTTCTGTTGCAATCTTGTACCAAAATCCGGTCCAATCACATAGGTCTCAATCCTTGTGATAGTTTAGTGGCATCTATAATTTCATTTCTCAAGAGAGCCTTCATCTAGGAGTGAGATAAAAGGTTTAAAAATCACTTTTCTTTCATTTTGTTGACAGAGATTATTTGTAATCCTTTGGGTGTACCTCAGGCATGGTTTGGTTTGAATCTTGGTGCTTTATTGGGTTCTCTAACTCGAGCCTTCATGACAGAATCCCATAGGCTGTATGAAAAAAGTGCCAATATGGGCCTCCATTGAAGCACATATTCTATGGTTGAAGAAACATTTTTAACTTTTGTGGCATTTTGTTGTTTGAATATTTTCATTTTGCATAAGATCTCAAGGATCTGTGAGTCAAGTGCACATCTATCTCCCCTCTGACCAAAATTTGATTTAACAACAACCAATCCTGCCCATACTACCCCTGTTGGGTCATCTGTGTACCCACATAAATGCACAATCCTCGTCACTTAAACATGCAGAAGTAGGCAGGGTCTCAAATGTCTGTTAGTAACCTTTGCCTTGTTGTGAAAGTATCTCCATGATCTGGAAGTGAAAACTTGTGAGAGTTTGATCTGGTGTTTTGATCATATTTTCCCCAAGGTCATTCTCTAAAAATTTATGCAAAAGAAAGGTACATGTATCATTGTTTCAAATAACAGAGGTTACAAAATAGATTCTCTTACCTTGGTTGAAAGGCACAACCTAAAATATTTAGGATCAGATCACATCCTTTTAAGGTGCTACCCACTCCCTTCAAATCCTGAGTGCCAACAAGTCAGATAGATACCTCCTCCCCCGGCTAAAAAATGACATATATCTATTGATCTGGTTGCCTCTAAGTATCCATGTCAAAATCCAGTGTTGTTGCTTGGTCTTAAAAGGAGAACTAAATTTGGGTACCAACACCTCATACATGGTACTATTGTGTCCAGGAGCATCTTTTTGGATGTGAATAATACCCAAGTAAAATTCCAAATGTCCCTGTGCGCGGTTGTAATAATAGCCAAATCAAATTCCAATATCTTGGTATACATTAACACCCAATTTCTGTTGATCCCCTTACACCCTCCTCTCACACCCTTTATTGGACCACAATTGTCCAAATTTAGACCAAAAACCCATAGGTATCTAGTCTCAGCTACAATCACCAGATTTTAGGATGGTACGAGAGGTAAATATTGTCACTACAATGTCATGAAACTCACGGGGAGCAATTTGACACTACATGCCAATTGAATCTCCCCCTCATGCGCTAATAACAAAGAGTGTAGTTTCAAAACAGATATGAAGGACTTGAACTACTGCTAATACCAGTTTTTGGACCATGATTTTTTTTAGACCAAAACAAATAGAGTATTAGTTCCACTACAATCTCTAGAGTTAGGATCTACCGAGAGGCGGTTATTCCATGTCACGAGTACTCATGGGGAGCTACAATGGACATTACATAGCCAACTGACCCTTCTCTATTTCATCAACCTTAAGAATATTGTCAAAAACCCTAGCATATTCTCTATCTAGGGATTGACCACCCACATTCAGCCTTAGCATTTCCATGCCTTATATCATTCATTATAGCTTCCTTGTGTGAAGCACACCTACGTGCGTGCCTACCCTCTGATTTCTCAGTTCCGCACCTCACGCACCGACTCTTGAACTTCAAAAGGTCATGGAGAATATATGTATGTATCCGAATTACTCAAGTATTTGTTCACATATCAATCAAATGAATTTAACTAATTGATGAGCTTGGTCAACGAGTATATGAAAATTATGAATTAAATAATATGCAACTCTTTGTCAAGTTGTAACATACCTAGGTCTGTTAAATGACATTAAATTCTCTAGCTAAATCTCATAAACAATTGGCTCTACATTAGACACGTCATAGCTTAGGGTGTGCATGCCCTCATTGTACGAAATCCTCATAATCACAGCTTGGTACCATTATGAATTGTGCCCTTCCAAGACCAACAGGACCACTTTATAGCAGATAATTGGGTATTTTATAATGAATTGCATGGTGAGTTGTTATAGAAAATCACTACACTGTTTAGAATGAGTGTCCTTTGACTGCATGGTAGTTGGGGGAGCATTCAAATGAAGCAATGTGCTGACATTTCTCACTACTGACATTAGTACAAGAGCACAACATGGTAACATCCTTTTGCAAGTAAAAGAATATATGCATTTCCCTTCATTTAATACCTCAAAATAAAGTAAACTGAGTAAAGACATTATTTTGAGTACTATTAATGCCATGAGTTCAAGTTTCTGATGAAAATCTTCTCAGTAGTTTCTATAGGGAATTGGAGTGTTAGGGCTCATTGTAAAGAGAGGTGTTTTTGGGTCAGAAAAAATCTATAGAAGATGAGTGTTCTTGTAGAAAGGCCAATAAAAGAACCTGCATGCCCTTGTAGAATGGACTCCTCGCATGTATTCATTTCAAGACCCATATTTTGTAAAGGGATTGAACTTGACTGGCTTAGGGTTTTAATGCAATAATAGATGCATAAGTTTTTGGATATTATCTTTTGGTGTTGATGTTTGGTTTGCATTCTCCGTTACCCTTAGATAGTCATTACTTATATACTATGTCTATTCTATATTTTGTTAGAGGGACTCGTTATTACCATGCATGTCGTGAACTATGGTTGTCAATGCACTTTACCAGATTGTGGTATAGGATACTGTTATCACCCCTTCTAGGTATGCATTCTCCAATGGGAAACCTAGTTTTTCACATCATTGAAAAACATCAATGTATGCATTTACTCTCCTTTTCTGGTGTATCATTTCTTTGGTGTAGGATTTTATTTTCAGGAACTCTCTCTCCCTTGTCCCTTGAAATTTTAGATTAGGATCAGATGGTTTTTTCATGCATTAGAGTATATTTTGGTAGGTAGTTTAGGAGTAAGAACCAACTTTCTTTGGAGGTCCATCTCAAGTAGCAAGTCCCACAACTTGAAGATAGTACCCCATGTTATCCAATTACACTTTGAGCTCTAAGACACACACACTTGTGTAAACTAAAGGGTGTTGTGATTTAGAGATATTTGGCTTCTTCCATTTGTTTTTCTATGTAAAATTAATTATTAAAATAAGAACATAGTTCCCTAATTTGAACATCTCTAATATAAAGTACCGTGAACCAATCCCTATCATATTCAAGGGAATAGTTGTACATATATAATTCACATAATAACAATTGAATTTCATGAGGCATTTTTAGGTATATTCTAAAGAAACTTTTGGCTCCACTAATATCAAATGGAATATCTGAGTTGATACATGTGAGATTTAACTGTAACATATTTTATTTTAATAAAATGACATAAATGTTATAAGGTGGTCTGCATCTGAGTATGTCATTGGCTACGTGAATTGTATCTTCTTGATTCTTCTTTATCCTTTCAATACCCTTATCCTTGTCCTTAAGTTGCTTGTCCTTTTCCTCAATGTCCTGATCATGTTAGAAGATTAGTTCTTCCTTTTTCCTTTCCCATTTTCCTTGTAACCAATTAACATAGTTTTCAAACTATTGGACCCATTAGTATAGAAAGTTTGTCTGTGTGGCCATGTCCCTACAAGTTGGTTTAGTCTATTTGAAAAATTCTCTAATGATAACCTGTGGCTGCATGTTAGCTTGTGGAAATAATGGTGGAGTAGGCTCTAATATGGTCTCAACTATCCCCTCAGTTAATGTAGGAACATTCCCCTATACCTTCTCAATATTCTCAGGTGGTTATTTTATTTCAATTCTATGAACATTGTTTGCATTGATTTATTCAAAATCATTAGGCATATCATCCCCCACTTCCATCTCATTTGTTTGTGTTTCAAGCACTATATGGTCATGTGCTTCTTCTATCTTATCTTCATAATTTGTGGCTTCATAAATTATGTCTTGAATTTTATTTTCAACTCCTTCTTCATGCTTATCATGGGTTTCCCCAGCATGAACTACCTTTACACATTCTTCCTTCTATACACCAAAGGGATTTCTTGAACCATTTTCTCTTTACTTTCTTCTCCCTTCTTCTCTTCCATACCCTTGAATAAAGAGCTTGTATAATTATGAAAAGAAAAGACAAGTTTGAAAGGATGTGAGGATGTCTCGCTCTCCTTACTGCTTGATAGGTGGATTTACCCTACGACACTGACAATCCCTTATCCTTCACTCACATGCCTCCCTCAACCACAACATTTAATTCACCCATCACAGTGATATCCCTTTTGATATTTTTGGATTTTGATATGTTTGGCATTTTAGTTATTAGGTGATGAGAACACCTAGGTGGGTGGTGTAGGAGTATACTTGGAAGATTTAGGAGTAGACCTAGAACATTTTCTATTACTCCTTGAGGTGGATGATTTAGGATTTGAAAATCCAAGTAGAGTTTCAATAGTGAGAATCCTTTCAGGGGATATGGAAATGGGGTTCTCTTCAGTAGGTGGTGTATTTTTAGAAATAGGGGTTTCTATGGCCTGAGAAGTGAAAGTTATGGGTTCAGGATAAGAAGTGGAAGTTGTGGGTTCAAATATATGGGTTGAAGAACTACCACTACTTCTTCTTATCTTCCTTCTATGCTCTAATAATTCATCAATATTCTTGACCCTTAAAAAAAATCCCCAATTCAGTGTAGGGTGTTCTCTCTCCAATGTATGTTTTACAACTACAGTGATAAGACAATGGTTAGAAAAATGATAACTCCCTCTCCATGACTCTCTACGCATCCTTTTCAAGCTTCCATTTAATAAATTGGGTATGTTAACATGCCTATAATTTTTCAAGTGATTGAGAAACTTCAAATGAATAGTATATAGCAAGGAACATCTACCCTCGCAAGTAAAATATTTGATGATATAATTGGCAATATCAGCCCAAAGTGGTTTGAGGGAAGTGTGAAATGTACCTTTTCTGTCAGTTATGAAGTTATCATCTAAATCAAAAATTTCTCATCGAGTTGCCTCCAAATTTTTCTTCTTAGGAAAAATTTCACCTTTTGCAGGAAGCCTTATAACTGCATCCATAATTTTATAATACAATCTCACCGCTAAACCCTTGAAAGTAGCCTCTCCATCCTTAAACATGGCAGCAAATTCCTCTACCACAAGATTCATTGAAATCCTAAAACTTAATGATGTAGTCCATCCATACGCTATTCTAAAAATATTGCAATATTTGCGGCTGGTTACAAATTTGAGAATGATTAGTTGGCTCATGGGGAATTATATCCCCTCCCATTTTGAATTTTGCATACTACTTTAGGTTTGATAGGGAAATCAAACATTTTTTAATAATGATACAAGAATTTATGTAAGGAAGAATGTTTTGAGTACTTGTTTTTTGAATTCTATGACTAAATCACACATAGTGCCAAAAGGGAATGAATTAAATTGGTTTGAGTATTGTAAACGTGTGAGGTGAAGTTTTGTGATGAAGTGGGGTGAAATGAAATGAAATCTCATAGATTTAAAGGAGGAAACATATAATATATATTTAAATACATTCATGACATGGAATAAACATCAATTAAAAATAATCATACCATTGGTATGTTATTAAAGTGGAATGAGTGCACTTATCTCAAGGCATGTGTGGGATGAAAATTTCATGTGCATTGTTGTGATTATGCCTTTATTGCATGTTGGGAATTCATAATGCTACAAATTTTTTTTATAATGTTGCAAGCATATGAAACTTCATGTTGAAGGCTCGTTAGTGAAATAAAATAATTCCTAGAGAGGGAATATTGACATTTTATGGTTCCATTCATCTTTATCACCACTCACAAGTGTAGATTGTTCCTTATTTCCTTCATGAAATTATATGTGTTACCCATATTTCACCCCCTGTGCCAAATATTGGATCAACCACGATCCCGCATAAGAGGAAACAAATTCAAAAGGCGGACATAAAAGGCTTCAAAATTGGCTAAGTTTAAAGGTGTAAGCGGAGAATGCCAAGTGTCAATATGATGTTGATTCAAGGGGTAAATAGAAAAACGGTTTCTAAATGAGTGCCAAACTACTACGTGTCCCATGAGAGAGTGGGGCATTGGGGCAAAAATTTAACGGTTTCAAAATAAACTCCCCTTTCTAGTGCTCAAACTACTACGTGTCCCATGAGAGAGTGGGGCATTGGGGCAAAAATTTATTTTTTGCCCACAACTCCGCCTCAAAAGCGATAAAAGTTGCAGCATCTGGCCCACGAGTCAAAGCCAAAGTGGGAATCAGAGGAAAGCGGAAAAGTCAGCATCTGGGGGGGGGTTCGGGCGAATTATGGACCCGTCCCGAGTCAAAGCCTATTTTTGTTACAATTTGGCTGGGTTATCATGTCCCATAGGGAAAAAGATAAATTATGGACCCATTTTAGGCCCCTATTGTTGTTACAATGCCCTGGCTGTTACATGAACCCGATATTTGAAAATATTTTTACAAAAGGGGACCCATTTTTCAATTTATTTTCTTGCCCTCCTGTATGAACCCGATACAAACTTTTGAAGGGGCATATCTTTTGACTCAGGGCTCGAAATATTTAAAATCTGATGTTGTTGGAAAGATCTCGGCCCCCGTCCACACCATGGACATTTGAGACTTTATTTTTGAGGAGGTTAGGTGAAGAAAAATGGACTAAACATCTTCAAGCTTTCAATGCAGGATCTTCTCGCCTCAACAACATGATCAGATTTGATCTGTTTCACCGTTTCCTCTTCCTTTAAGGCACCAAACCAAGGATTGATGCAGTAAAGATATATTTGGGAGTATATTTTATTAGAAGAATTAATAAAAGTGGTTGAGTTTTGATATAATTTTCCCACTTCTCTCTCTCTTTCTTCTCTCTGATCGAATCTATAAAAAATGGGGGCATGATTCATTGTAAAGGGTTGGACATTCCTTTTTTTATAGGATCCCTTTTTCTTCTAGAAAAGGAATTTTTGGAATTTTAGGCCTTCCATCAAAGTCAAAATATATTTCTTTCCTCTTGGCTATTTTGTAATGTATTGTATCAATCTTCAGATCAATAAAACATGTTTGTGATCGATTCTAGATCCTTCCTATCTCTTTTGCTCACATCTGGTCTTTTGTTATGAATCTGGTTATCTGTGTTTGATTATTGCATGTATTTGTTGGTTTGTGTCTATTGGAAAAATAAGTGTTCATCATTCCTTTAGTGCATCACCTGGTAGTTTAGTTATTTCTTATTTCTTATACTCATTTATCCCTGTTTCCTTGGTAAGTTTTAGATTAGGTATAGAAATAGATCCTCAACAAGTTATCACGTATGCACTTGAACAGAGGAATAAATAACCATCCTTTAATCTAGAGAGCTTTCCCATTTTTCAAGGTCCCACACCTTGGGGAAATTTCAATGTTATGCAATCACATAAGATGAGTCTACCTTAGAAATGTAGATCCGACGACTCATTTGGGGGTGCTGTGATTTTGCACTAATATTTTTGGCATGCCAGGTGGGACTAAGAAGTCTCCATAGTATTACAGTAGGGATTGATGTACACTTGATGTGATTCTAGATTTTAAGAAGCCTTAAAATTATACATTTGGTGACTCCAAGAGAAACAAATCTACTGGTTTTAGTAGCCCAAGCTTGGGATATTCATGATTAAAACCTAGTATAGAGAAAGGAAAAAACTTATATTTGAATATTTGTGTCTATCTCTAGGTAGAGAAAGGAGAGGAAGAAGATTTCAGAGGTCTCCATCTCCACCAAGTAGAACCTTGTCAACATCTCCATAGGCCTTTCTTTTCTTTCAGTCTGCAAGGGTTCTTAGGCCAATCAGAATGGCACAACCAAATCCATATGTCAACTCCACCGATAGTAGTCCACTCACCTTGAATGTAAAAAATCCAGTTCTAATTGCAGCATTAAAGAGCATCCCATATTTCACTGGGGAAAATAAAAATCTTCTCCTGGTGACCATGTCCAAGATATTACAAATATTTGTACAATCCATGAGATCCATGAGATGGACATTGCAATCAAGTTGCTTACGTCTTCATTCAAAGGGAAAGCTTCACAATGGTTTAAGAGTCTTGAAGTAGGCTCTATCCAAAACTAGAACCAGCAGTGCATGGCTCTTCATAATTAGTTTGGGGAAAAGGTGATAACTTGTCCTTGTTGGAGAAACTAACAACAATCAAGAGAGCCCCGAATGAGAAACTGATAGACTTCAACCTCAGATTCTAACGGACCCGGGATAGGATTCCAAAAGTAGTAAATCCCACTAATGAAGGTGCCTTCTCATACTTTCTTAGGGATTTAAATTCTTATATTTCTCTGATGATTCAATAAATGGGGGGCACTACATTACCTGTAGCCTATAGCCTCTCCATAGGGCCTGAGAACCATTTGATACAAGCTAGAAAAATCACTCCTAAGCCATCCATGCCTATGTACCCTGAGTTAGGAATCCCAGATACTAGCCAAGCACCTACATTAGCTCCTATACCCTCCCCTAGGATTCAAAGCTCTGCTGAAGCTTCCACTTCATCATCTAATACCTCTAAAGAGCTTCAAGAAGTGATGAAGCAACTTTAAAAAACTTTGGGAATGAGCTAGTGACCATCAAAATATAATAAGCTCAAAGTTCTAGGCCATACTAGCCCCAGGCTCAATATCAAGCTAGACTCCAGTACTAGTAGAATAGGCCACCACCTTAGACTATAAACTAGAGCTAGAACCAAGGATAGCCCCAAGCTACTAGACCTTTCAAGCCATATGATCCTAACATAACTTCAACATCAAGAGCATTGGTCCCAATATAGAATAATATGGCATAGGAATATGATTGGTGTTTTCCATGTGATCAGCCACATTATCAATCAACGTGCTTTAATGGTGCTCTAAAGTAGGCCTTTATGGTGCAAACCAATATGGTGCCACAAGAACCTGGCTAAGAGGAAAATCAAAAACAAGGGGCTCAACAAGATGGCCCCCCTAAATGAGGCTCTGGTTGTCAATTGGTAGGCTGAAGACCTCTGTGGGATGAATCATTCCCTTCCTCAAGGTGTGGCTTCCAACACATAGTCTAAAAGGATAAATATTGGAGAGGTCCAACCACTGAATTTAGGTAACCCTCAACCTTCCATCACTCCCCAAGGTCCTGGTGTTCTAAGTGCAACTCCAAACATACCAAACTAACCCAAACCACCTTCTAAACTTAGGTAGGCATCAGTTGTAGCAATCCATGTGCAAGAAAGGAATGTGTCTGGGAAGGGACAAAAAAAATATAGCTCATTCAATATTATTGAGAAAATGAAAAGCACAAGTGTGAACATTTCACTATGGGAGTCCCTAGCCATTCCAAGATGGAGTGATATGTTACAAACTACCATGAAGAATTGGTCAAATTCAAATCACCCCCTAACCAACAAGAGAGAGTGCTTGCTAATGCAATTTAGCCAGGGAGAAACCATGAAAAAACAACAAGGTAAGAACCCGAAACCTCCTCCCTTCCATGTCTAATTGATTATTGGAGAAAAATTGGTTCATAAATGTATGATTGATTATGGGGCCAGTAGTTATGTGATGCCCAAACAAATAGTTGATTAGTTGGGTCTCCAATATGAGGTCATCTCTAGAGGAGTAGTTCAATTAGATGGGACAATAGTGACTACTATGGGAATCATCGAGGATCCGAGTCTCACTCTACATGCTTTCCCTAATGTGATTGTTTTACAAAACATGTCAATCATAGACTTGTCACTACATGTTACTTTGTGTCTGTCCAGGGACTTCACTGCCAAAATTAGTGGCTACCTATCTGCTGATTGGTCACATGTGATCTTTAGGAAAAGGTATGGAGTGAATTCCACAATCAGATCTAAACCTATTTCTGATTATCATATTGAATCCTATGTGCCTATCCCAATCAACACCAATTGCCCAACTTTTGATCAAGAGGACCTCTTAAGCACTTCTGAAGCAAATACCAAGGCGGGATGTATCCCATACTTGACTCTTGATGATTGGGCCAACAAAATTAATGCTTTTGACCCCTATAGAGAGATGGAATAATATGAGCTAGGTGTCTACTACCTACATGAAGAGAACCATCCTCTTCCTAACCTGATTAGACCAGAATGCAAGGATGATAATGAGGTATGGAAATTATTCTTTGATGGCTCAAGGAGTAGAAAAGGAGCTGGAGTAGGAGCCATGATTGTGTCCCCTAGAGGTATGAGATATTATTCAGCCTTTAGATTCTAGTTTTCTTGCTCAAATAACACTACTAAATATGAGGCTTTAGTCCAAGGTCTTCATTGGGCAAGGAAGCTAGTGATCAAGAACTTGCAAGTGTTGGGTGATAATGAAATGGTTTCAAATCAAGTTATAGGACTTACTGCTGTCAAAAATAACCTTCTCAAGAACTACAAGAGTAGGGTATGGGATCTTATGGAGGATTTTGAGGCCTTCAATATTGTGTCCATACCTAGGAAGGAGAATGAAGCTGCTGATAGACTTGCAGTGGTCAGGGAAACATTTGATGTGGTTGACAACATCAAAAGAGATAGATAATAGTTACATATCCATGTGGTTATGAGGCCATAATTACTAGATAATAATACATGTTGGCAGGTGTTTGAGAATTATCAATAGATTGTTAACTTTCTACAAGAAGAATCTGAATTCTCAGCTATAAACCAGAGTATACTAGAGCACCAATATGGGAATTAGATAGTACATCTGCATACAAACAAGCTTCCCAAAGGCTTAGTGACACTGAAATCCATTTTCAATCCTAATGATCAGTTTAGAAAAGAGAAGGCTAACATGTAGATCAAAGGAGAAGATTAAGATTCAATCCCAGTTGGAGAAGACAAAACACTGTAAATTGGTAAGATTGCCACCAAACAAGAAAGGCATGAATTCATAAAAATTTTCCAAGAATTTCTTGATGTGTTTTCTTGGAGTTATGAAGACCTAAGAGGATTCAATCCAAAACTAGCACAACATACAATCAAACTGGATCTAGCTGCTCAGCTCATCAGGCAGAAGCAGAGACCAGTTAACCCAAATATTGAGCCTCTGATGAAGAAGGATTTGAACAAGATAATAGAGGAAAGCATTATATTTCCAATCAAACACTCAAGCTGGGTTGTGAATCTGGTCCCAATCAAGAAGAAAAATGGAGAAATTATGCTGTGTGTTGACTTCAAAGATTTGAACAGAGCCTCCCTCAAAGATCACTACCCACTCCCTTCAATGGAGTAGATCTTGCAAGTAGTGTCTAGGTCAGAAAGGTTCTCCCTCCTAGATAGCTACTCAGGGTACAACCAGATCATGGTGAAAGAAGATGATCAATTCAAAACAAATTTCACCACCAAATGGGGCACCTATGCCTACAGGAAAATGCCATTTGGATTATCCAATGTTAGAGCCAATTTTCAAATGCAAATGGATATGGAAGTCAAGGGGCTGATCAATAAAATATTGTTGATCTATCTAGATGACATTACAGTGTTTTCTAAAAATGCAGCAGATTATCTCTTCCATTTAAGGCAAGTGTTCCAAAGATGTAGGAGTTTTGGGGTGTTACTAAACCCCAAAAAATGCATATTCTTGGCCCACGAAGGTAAACTTCTAGGCCATATTTATCAAAGGAAGGATTGGAAATTGACCTAGAGAGAGTTAAATTAATAAGAGCATTGCCATCACCAAGCCATAAGAAGGCTCTCCAAATCTTCTTCAGAAAAAGCAATTTTGTCCACAGGTTTGTTCCAAACTTTACTGCCCTTGTTAAGCCAATAACATTGATGCTAAAGAAGATCTTAACATTCAAGTGGAAAGCTAAAAGAAAATAAAATTTTGAGGCTATCAAAGAAGCCATATCAAAAGCCCCAACTCTTGTGAACCCATATTTTTCCAAAGACTTCATATTGTATGCCTTTGGTGACAGTGACACAATTTCTGTAATCTTAGTGCAGCAAAACAAAGAAGGTACAAAAAAACCAACTTCTTTCTTCAGTTAGAGTCTAGAAGATTATGAGGTAAGGTACTCCTTCATTGAGACGTAGTTCTTGGTGGTAATCAGAGGACTAAAGAAGTTTAAGAATTTTGTTTTAGACAACAAAATCCAACTATTGGTCTCCCATGTGGGAGTTAAATAATTCCTTCTCAGCAAGGACCTAAATGAAAAGCATGTAGGATGGATCACCCATGTCATGGAATATGACATTGAGATCAAGGTCACCAATATAGTCCATGGGAAGGGGTTGTGTGAACAACTAGCCTTAGGTCAACAAGATGAAACATACAGTGAAAAGGAGGTTGTTCTTGTTTTACAAGAAGATCAAGAAGAAGGGAGAGATGATGTACCTTCTCTTTGTTGGACCCAAGATACGGTTCACTTCCTTCGAACAGGATTGTGTCCTCATGGGATGAGTAAATAAAAAAGAAGGCATTTTAGGATACAGGCCATCCCATATGTTCTTATTGATGGTGTCTTGTTCAAGAGGGACATCAATGGAATTTGGCTAAGATGCATTAGGACAGATCAAGTGGAGAGAGTGCTACAAGAATTCCATGTTGAAGTAGTTCGAGGCCATTTTTCTCCAAGAGTAACAACACTCAAAATCATGAAAGCAGGATATTATTGGCCTAGAGTGTTTAGTGACTGCTACACGTGGATCAAAAGGTGCAAGAATTATGCATTCTTTAAGGGCAAGGAAAATCTAGCAGCACTTCCATTACACCCAATCTCAGTCAACCAACCTTTCATGCAATGGGGATTGCACTTCATTAGAGTCATCACTCCAAACTCAAGCCAAGGTCACAAATGGATCCTGACAGTGACAGATTATTTCACCAAATGAGTCTAGTATCCTATATTTTTGTGAAGGGATAGTGAACAGATTTGGAGTACCAGCCACCATCATATCAGACAATGCATTAGCATTTATAGGTTCCAAGATCACAAGATGGGCCATGAAGAATGGGACTTATTTTATTAAGTCATCAAAATATCACCCTCAAGGTAATGGCCAGGCTATGTCCATAATCAAGAACCTGTTAAAGATCATCAGAAGAACTCTTGATGAGAATTAGAGGACCTGGCACAAAAATCTCAAAATGGCCTTATGGGCTGATAGAATAACACCCAAGATATCTACAGAAATATCTCCATTCAATCTCTTCTATGGGAAATAGGTAGTGTTGCCTATATCACTGGAGTTGTCATCATTGGAGCTCGTGAAGCAACTAGAGATGTCTAAATTTGGACCAATAGAGGTCAAGTATGTGGAGCTGATAGAGTTAGAAGAAACTAGAGAGCATGCTCTCCAAGCAATAGAGAAGAATAAGGCTTCAATCAAGAAATGCTTTGACAAGAAGACAAAAGCAGGGACCTTCCAGGAAGGAGACCTGGTTTTGAAATGGGATGCAGATCGAGCAAAACTACGAAGGCATTCCTAATTTGACACCATCTGGAGTGGCTGGACTATATGATCACAAGATGCAAAAGTAGCAATGCTTTCTAATTGTCTACATTGGAGGGTGAAGACTTATAGATTCCAATAAATGGGATCTATCTTAAACACTGCTACTAAAAGAGGATTTCTCACCCTGTACATATTAGTTTAGTTTTCTCTTTCCTCTAAGTGCTTATGCACATTGTCTTGTTGTAGTGTAGATTTCTTATCTCATAAGTTCTTTGAATGCTCTGCATGTTCCATTTGGAGCATGTATGATTTCAAATTTTATATCTAGTGTGGTGTTTTTGTGGCTCTTGTGCAGTCTATTTGGAAAGACAGATGAAACCCTGGGTTAAAACAATTTTCTACTCTCATGAACCTTCATTTTGAGATTTCTTATAAAAATTGAGAGTCTAAGTAGTCGGGCTCATGAATCAGAGGCTAAATCAATACCAGACCATCTTTCTCGACTCCATGCCCGATGGATATGACAAGGCAATTGGTATTTTCATCTAGTAGGAAGACACCCCTATGATTCACCATATTCTTACCCATATTTCACCCCCATGCCAAATATTGGATCGACCACAATCCTACATAAGAGGAAACAGAGTCAAAAGGCAGACAGAAAAGGATTCAAAATTGGCTAAGTATAAAGGTGTAAGTAGAGAATGCCAAGTGTCAATATGACACTGATTCAAGGGGTGAATAGAGAAAATATTTCTAAATGAGAACCAAACTACTCTGTGTCCTAGGGGAGAGTAGGGCATTGGGGGGAAAATTGATTTTTTTTTCCCTTGCTATTTGAAAAGGCCAGGGAAAAATTCAACATCTAGGCCTAGGTCAAAGCCAAAGCGGGGATCAGAGGAAAGGGAAAAAGATAAATTACAGACCTGTAGGCCCTATTTTTGTTCCAATCTAGCTGCCATGTGTCCCATATCAAAAGGGGACCCATTTTTAAATCTTTTTCCCGTCCTCCTATATGGACCCTGTACAAACTTTGAAGGGACGTATCTTTTAACTTATGGCTTGAAATATTGAAAATATGATGTCGTTCAAAAGATCTCGACCTCACATAGGCCATAGAGGTCTGAGACTTTATTTTTGAGGAGGTTAGGTGGATAAAAATGGATAAAATGTCTTCAGGCATTCAATATGGGATCTTCTTACCTAAACAACCAGATCAAATTTGATCTGTATCATCATTTCCTCTTCCTTCAAGGTGCCAAACCAAGGATTGATGCAATAAAGATAGATTTTATCAGAAGCATTAACAGCAATGGTTAAGTTTTGACCTAATTTTCTCACTTCTCTCTCTCTCTCTCTCGCTCTCTCTCTCTCTCTGATTGAATCTATAAAAATGGGGGCAGGATTCATTGTAAAGGGTTGGACATTCCTTGTTTTATAGGATCCCTTTTTCTTCTAGCAAAGGAATTTGTGGAATTTTAGACCTTCCATCAAAGTCGTAATATATTTCTTGTCTCTGGGTTATTTTTTAATTTATTATATCAATTTACAGAGCAATAAAACATGTTTTTGATCGATTCTAGATCCTTCCTGTCTCTTTTGCTCGCATCTAGTCTTTCGTTATAAATCTAGTTATCTATGTTTGATTATTGTATGTATTTGTTGGTTGGTGTCTATTGGCAAAATAAGTGTTCATCAATCCTTTGGTGCATCACCTAGTAGTTTAGTTATTTCTTATTTCTTATACTCTCTGATCGTTGTATCCTTGGAAAGTTTTATATTATGTATAGAAATAGATCCTCTGCAAGCTCTCATGTATGCACCTGAATAGAGGAATAAGGAACCAACCTTTAATCTGGAGAGCTTTCCCATTTTTCAAGGTACCACACCTTGGGGAAAGTTCAATGTTATGCAATCACACTAGATGAGTCTACCCTAGAAAAGCAGATCCGATGACTCATTTGGGGGTGTTGTGATTTCACACTAATAGTAAGTTCCTCTAAACATGAAAAAAATAGATTTTTGTTGCATGCCATTGCAAGTGGAACACTTTGTCTTTGCATCATCTCTCTATTTCAAAGACTATGCACTTCTTGTAATATATACACCAAATCCTATAAAACAAAAATTATAAGAAAAAAATGTTAGCTAAGTGTTGTTGATCACCAAGGGGGATGATCACATTAATTTTATTCTTCCTTGGGATATTTATTAAGTTGAGTATACCAAGGCCAGTGAAATATCTCAATCCTTTGAAATCTCAAGAGATGAACCAGTAGGCTCAAATTTTGATCTAAACTTTGATGTCCTCATCTCCATCCTATTTTGACTTCCTCTGAACTATTATATGAAGGTGCTTTTTTCAGTTGTCTTCTTGTACAATTTCAATCTATGATCATTCACTAGTAGTTTTAATCTCATAGGATCTATGGTGGTGAGTTTTACAGCTCCGTTGAGAAATATTTTCTCAATATTATATGGACCTAACCACCTTGTCTTGAGTTTCCCCATGTGGTCCTTACATTTGGAGTCAAATAAGAGAGCCCAATCACCTTCTTGAAATTTTCTTTTCTTTATGAATATTTCATGCCATTTGATCCTTTTCTTTTATACCACCTGTGTATTATACACAACTTGTCTCCTCATTTCATCTAGCTCATTGAGTTGGAGAATCCTCTGCCTTCAAGATTCACAAAAATATATGCCTAGTTCAAGTGCAGTCCTTAGTGTCTTATGCTCAAATTCAATAGGGATAACAACAGTCTTACCACATAAAGTCTTGAATGGTGTGAAGCTTTTTGTTGTCTTCCACATTGTGTTGAATGCCCAAACTACCTCTAGAAGTTTATCTAACCAATATCTCTTATGGAGTGCAATATTTTCTTTCAAGATGGCTTCTATTATCCTATTTGTTACCTAAACCTAACCATTAGATTGGTGGTGATAAGGTGTAGAATTCCTATGTTTGATTTCATATTCCTTAGCTAGATCATAAATAACTTAAGGAGTAAAGCCTGTACCTTGATCAGCAACAATTTATCTTGGTACTCCATACCTTGTGAAAATGTGGTCATATAAGAATTTAGTAAATTTCTCACTCTTCTAATTTGGCAATGCTTTCACTTCTATCCATTTAGTGAGGTAATATATGTACACCAAGATGTATTCATTTTTTTGGAATTTAGGTTCTATAGGACCAATGAAGTCTAAACCCTATTTTTCAAATGGTTGTAATGCTAACTGAGGCCCCAATGGCGTCCCATCTGACGTGGTAGGCTTACCCATTCTTTGGCATCTATCACATCTCCTGGTATTTGATGTTGCATCCTTATGTAGTGTTGGATAGTAATAACCTACTGTCAACACGTTTTCTATTTTTCATTTTACAAAAAAAAACTCCTCCACATGGTTCATAATGGCAAGCTTTGAAAATATCATATATCTCCTCATAATCAATGCATCTTATCAATACATTATCCTACCCTGTGTGAAAATGAAATCCAGTTATCTAAGAAAAATTCACACTTTTCTCAACTATGTATTTATTTTTAAAATATAGGTAGTGTGGAGGTGTCTTACTTGAGACCAAATAATTAGCTATATTAGCATACCAAGGTGTGTTGGTTGAAATGGAAAATAGATTCTCATCTAGAAAAGAGTCATCCACTATGTATTCATCATTATTATTATCCATTCTTGAAAGAAAATATGCTACAATGTTGTCCTTACCAGGATTATCCATAATGGTGACATAAAACTCTTATAATAGTACCAACCATCTAAATATTTTTCTGCTCACAACTGGTTTATTTATTAGATATTTAATTACTACATAATCAGTATGAGTGAATACTGGATAACTTGTGATGTAGTTCCTGAACTTATTGATAGCATACACAACTTCCAAGAACTCTTTCTCTATGACTATATAGTTATGTTCAACATGCTTCAAGTTCTTACTTACATAATAAATTATGTAGTTGAGAACTCCATCCTTCTGTCCTAAAACAACTCTAATGGCATAGTCTGATGCATCAATATACATGTGAAATGGAAAGTTCCAATCAGGTCCTCTTAACATAGGTATAGTAGTCAACAATTTCTTCAAATTTTTAAAAGCAGTTTCACATTTTTCAGTCCACTCAAATGCAACATTATTTCCCAGTAGTATAAATAATGGTGTTGCATCTTACTGAAATCCTATATAAATCTTCTATAATAACCAGCATGTGCTAGGAAACACCTCACATCCTTATGTTTCATTGGTCTTGGAATATTTGTAATTACAGATACTTTTCTTGGATCGACCTAAATTTTATTAAATGATAGCTAGTGCCCCAAAACTATTCCTTAAAACATCATCATGTAGTATTTTTTGTTACTTAAGGAAAGATTATGCTCCTTGTATCTCTTAAAAAAAACCAGATTCTTCATTTCTTCATCAAAAGTACTTCTATATACTATAAAATCATCCACATATACCTCCATGTAATCATTGTTTAGAACTGAGAAGATGTTCAAGGATTCCCTCTAGAATATAGCAGGTACATTACACAAACCAAAAGGAAGAAAAAAATATGAACACGTTCCCCATGGGCATTTGAATGTGGTTTTTTCCTGATCCTCTGGTGAAATTTGAATCTAGTTATAGCCATTATATCTGTTAAGAAAATAAAAATATTTCTTAGCATCTAGAGTGTCAAGAACTTGGTCAATGAAAGGGAGTGAAAAATAATCCTTCTTTTTTCTACATTCATCTCTTTATAATCTACGCAAATCCTCCATTTTCCATTCTTCTTGGGTACAATGAAAATGGATGACACCCATTGATTTTCTGAGATTGGATATATGAATCCAACATCCAATAATTTGTTTAATTCTTCTTTCACGATGTCTCTCACTATTTTATTTATTCTTATATTTGGCTTCCTTATTGGCTTGCAACTATCTTTGATATATATATCATGTGTGTCCAAATATTAGGATGGATCCCATGCATGTCACTATAGTCCCATGCAAATGTTGGTTTTTTTGTTTTTATAGAAGAGTAATCAACAACTAATGTCGCTGCATGCTCAACATTTTTTAACATTAAGTGGTTTTCCTAGAGTTATTTCCACTTGCTTAGAGAGATAAATCATGGAACATACATTTTTTGATTATAGAATTTAATATGAAATCATGTGGGAGAAGTTGGTGAAGGTTTCAATTCTTACCTGGAACATTTATAGTGCTTTTCTATGGTAGAATTTGGTTCATAAGACAAGTTAGGCACCTTAGTCTATTATCTACTTCTTCATTTCTTCCATAGTTATTTTGCAGGACGTTGGAAACAATAACATCTTCTTCGTGTCCTTCAATTATACATGAATTCTATAGCATCATGGTTTTTTGTACATAATTCTAGTATGTTTCTGGTTCTTTAACCCAAATTTTATGATTTCATCACTCAACAGTTGTGCAGGAGGATAAAGCATGAGCTTTTTAGTGTCGCTTCCATTATAAATAATTGATCAGGGGATCATTTTTGAAAGTTCCCTAAACATCCCTAAATGGTTTCATTGCAGAAGATCATCTTGAGATATTTCCAACGACTATGAGAATGTGGAAAATGGACATCGGGAGCTCTAGTTATGTCCGATCAAAGTTCGGTCAAGAGGAAAGTCAACTCTAGTCAATTGGTCAATATTGGACCAATTGCACTATGACACGTGGCAAAAGGTGTTGGAAAAATTGAAGGGGTTTTATCCACCAGTATTTCACAAGTGTAAAAAATGGTGCACGGGAACAAGAGGCTCAAATTTTGTTATGGAGGGGAGCCCGGCCTCCATGTGGACTATGGTATTATCGCCGACGTGGTGGGTCCACAAGCCACCACGTGGCTTGCCACCACTTGTCAAATTCACTTGATTTTCCTATCAGGAGATGACAAGTGGACTACATGATGACCAAGTTAATTATTATCGATACCCCATGGTATGGGTCGAATTTATATTTACTTGGTAAGTCCACTACATACCAATTTCCAAATGCCCACGCATATGTATATGTCAACCAATATATTAATGTTCATACATTAGTATTCAACCGCCAAACCAAATGCATATTCTATGACCATGTGGAAGGTGATGAAGCAGTTGTTAGGGGGCTTAAAGCCATACATGGTATTAATCCACGTGGAGATGGGGGCGGTTATGCCTCTAATGGTCCATTGACCACTATAAAAATGCATGGAAAGGCTTAATAAATCCTAAACTATTATCCCACCACCCTATTTGGGATATTTATCCCATTAAACATGCTTCTCTGCCAACATGGGTATTCAGCCCATTAAAAATACAAACCACCCTATATGGGTATGTAATCCCATTAATTTTGCTACGACTGAGGCTAAGGTTTAAATATAGCCTAAAGATTATAGGTAATTGCATTTTTCAAGGGCCCTGAATATGTATAAATAGGGAACCCATTTGCATTGTAAACACACCCGAGCTTATTAATTTGTTAAGCTTATTAGTGAAGGGGAGATATAGTATTAGGATTTTTTAATAGTGTTTAAACTATATTAAAAGCTTTAAAATTACTATAGACAAATATTGTTCATTGGCCTATTATTTTAGGAAATAGTAGATGAAATATTTATGATTGGGAGTAAATTATAAACTACCCAATAGGCCCATTGAGCCACACCAATTACTTGCAAACCCTAGATTGTCAACCAGAGTGCTAGTGTCTCATTAATTACATTGATAACATCGAGAAGGCTGATCGAAGCCGAAGGAGATTGTGCATCGGGAAGGTGAAAAACAATTTGACTAATCATCGGATGTTTTTGAAGAACTGGTGTACTGATAGGCAAGTAAAATTCCATTAGGTTTTCTTGTGAAAGTACTATTGTAACTTACAAGTTTTGACTAGTGGAATGGTTTGACCATGAACCCGGAGACGTAGGTAATTTCCAAACTTTGTAATCAATCTGTGTACAATTTTCATTATTGTCTTGCATTATTTTAAATTGATTACTTAAAAGGAGAAAATTGTCGGAAAATTAATTAAAGCCTACAAAAGTCTGAGATCAGGTAGTAATAATATGATTATTTTTTGGATCATGTTTGGTATCAGAGTTGGTAATCGGCACCTGCAAACTTGCTAATCTCTGAAGCAAGTTGGTATCGAGCAGGTTAATCAGTACAGGTTTCTTTGACAGGAATGTCATTGGCTTGTACTTCTAGATTCTAGATCGATGGGATAGATTGAGAGACAGGTTTGACATACTCAGTAATTTTCTTGCATTTGTATTTGGATGATTCCATTATATCTCATATATACATAAAACTTGAAAAATATTGTGTAGGCTAGAATGTATTGGTAAGACCCCTTTGAGGGAAATGTGTGTAGACATCTAACTAGACATGGCACATTAGTTAAAGACCCAATTTTGGGCAATGTTCATACTCTATTATACTTGCATTAGTAAGACCCCTAGAGGGCAATTATTTTGGTGATTTTGTTAACACCATAAAATGCAATATATTTTCCTTGTTTAGTCATTGGTCTGGCAGGGAGGAGACAAATTAAGTCAATCCACATTGCGATGCAGTGGAGAAGACCAAGTACATAAACCACCAAGTAGGAGGAATTTCACAATAGGTTTACCATGCAAAATTATTTTGCTATAGAATTGGTATTTTAAGCTTATTGTACAAGACTCCAAAAATGGAGCATTTTTACAGCTAGTTTTACATGGTGTATTACGATATAATTTCCTCACACTTGTATTTGAAAGTTGTATAAAGACCCTGTTAAGGGCACATATCTCCTAATCGGCATGTGAGTACCTGTTACAGCTTGGAGATTGATCTGCCATTTGTGTAGATAGTAGAGTTCACAAAAGATCAACTCGAAACTTCATTCTGTGTAGAGGCATTATGACCGTGCAACAGAATGGTAGCTGAATCATCGTGGGCATTGACATCAAGTTAGAAATTCATTCTGTGGAGAAGCCATCATGGACATCTAGCAAAATGGTACCTGATATCATTTGTCAACAAAAGGAGCTCTCAAAAGATCAGCTTAGAACTTCATTCATTGTAGAGACATTGTGACCATGCCGCAGAATGGTAGCTAAATCACCATTGGCATTGAAATCAGGTTGGAACATCATTCTGTGTAGAGGCATTGCAACCATATAACAAAATGGTACCTGATATTATAATTTCAACAAGACGAGCTCTCAAAGGATTAGCTTGGAACATAATTTGGTGTTAAGGCATTGCGACCACACATTCAAATGATAGCTGATCATCATAATTAGCATCATGCATTGGAGGCTCGAGGTCTTAAAAGAGGCTTAGAATCATGTATTGGAGGCATTGATGTCTGAAATAGACTTAACATCGTGCATCAGAGGCTCGAGGTCTTGAAAGAGGCTTAGTATCATGCATTGGAGGTGTTTAGGACTTGAAAGAGGCCTAGCATCGTGCATCGAAGGTGTTGAGGTTTGAAAAGGAACAATTCATTGTCCATCATTAATATTGGATCAATCAAAACTCTATGTAACATGGAGTTCCTTCAAACCATTTCATATTCTATAGAATCAACTCGGGCCAGGAGTTGTGTTATAGAGTAAAAGAAGATCCTTTTTGTCAGATATCAAGAAGCTTAGCACCGCATTGGAGGAGTGTTGAGGTTTCATTTAGAAACTTAGTACCATAAAGTGGGGGTGTGGAGGTCTTCTTTGGATATCAAAGTGGTGCAGTGAAAGCATCGTGGGCCCATAACCCATAGGTCCCAGGATCGGAGTAGAGTTGTCAAAGTGAGAAGGTTGGAGGAGAAGACCCAAGGGTCTACTATAGTAGCACTTCCAAGGTGGTAGCAAAGTTTTTCAGATTTAGGACAGTATGGAAGCTTTTTGGGATAAAAAACCTTTCTCAGTGGGGAGGTGTGATCAGGGGATCATTTTTGAAAGTTCCCTAAACATACCTAAATGGTTTCAGTGTAGAAGATCATCTTGAGATCTTTCCAACGACTATGAGAACACGAAAAACAAACATCAGGAGCTCTAGTTATGTCCGGTTAAAGTTTGGTCAAGAGGAAAGTCAACTCTAGTCAACTGGTCAATATTAGACCAATCACATTGCGACACGTGACAAAAGGTGTTGGAAAAATTGAAGGGGTTTTATTCACCGGTCTTCGACGAGTGTAAAAATGGTGCACAGGAACAAGAGGATCAACATTTTTTATGGAGGGGAGCCCGACCGCTGTGTGGACTATGGTATTATTGCCGATGTGGTGGGTCCACAAGCCACCACGTGGCTTGCCACCACTCATCAAATTCACTCGATTTTCCTATCGAGAGACGAAAAGTGGACTACATGATGACTGAGTTAATTATTTTTGATACCCCATGGTATGGGTCAAATTTATATTTACTTGGTAAGTCCACTACATACCAATTTCCAAATGCCACGCATATGTTATATGTCAACCAGTATATTAATGTTCAATATATTAGTATTCAACTGCCTTAAACCAACATGCATATGCTATGACCACGTGGATGGAAGGTGATGAAGTGGTTGTTATGGGGCATTAAAGCCATGCATGGTATTAATCCACGTGGAAGATGGGGATGAAGCGGTTATGGCTATGCCTAATGGTCCATTGACCACTATAAAAATGCGGGGAAAGGCTTAATAAAGCCTAAACTATTATCCTGCCACCCTATTTGGGATATTTATCCACATTAAACATGCTTCTCCGCCAACATGGGGTGTTAATCCCATTAAAAATGCAAACTGCCTTATATGGGTATTTAATCCCATTAATTTTTCTACGGGTACGAGGCTTAGGTTTAATATATAGCCTAAAGATTATATGTAGTTACATTTTTCAAGGGCCCTAAAATTGTATAAATAGGGAACCCATTTTCATTGTAAACACACCCAAGCTTATTAGTGAAGGGGGAATATAGTATTAGGGTTTTTAAATATAGTGTTCCTAAACTATAGTAAAAGCTTTAAAATTACTATAGACAAATATTGTTTATTGGCCTATTATTTTAGGCAATAGTAGATGAAATATTTGTGATTGGGAGTAAATTATAAACTACCTAATAGACCCATTTAGCCACACCAATTACTTGCAAATCCTAGATTTTCGACCGAAGTACTAGCATCGCATTGATCGCATTGATAGCATCGAGAAAGCTAATCAAAGCTAGAGGAGATTGTGCATCAGGAAGGTGAAAAACAATTTGACTGATCATCGGAAGTTTTCAAAGAGCTGGTGTACTAATAGGCAAGTAAAATTCCATTAGGTTTTCTTGTGAAAGTACTATTGTAAATTACAAGTTTTTACTAGTGGAACTGTTAGACCATGAACTCGGAGACGTAGGCAATTGCCGAACTCCATAATCAATCTATGTGCAATTGTCATTATTGTCTTGCATTATTTTAAATTAATTACTTAAAAGGAGAAAATTGTTGGCAAATTAATTAAAGCTTACAAGGGTCCGAGATCAGGTAGTAATAATCTGATTATTTTCAGGTCAATAATCATATTACCATACTTGCATCCTATGAATGCATCAGTAGTGGAAAACCATGGACTTCCTTGGATGATATAATATCCTCCTAATATTTCTTTTGGATGAAGAACAATAAAATCAGCAAGGTATTCCCAAAAATCTACCACTACACTACATCTTCAAAGGAATCCTTCAAGTTTCATTATTGATCTATCTACAAGCTACAAATCTATAGTTGTTGGCCTTAGTTCTTCCAACTTAAAATCATCCATGATCTTATTGGTCATGATGTTTATGGCTACTCCCAAGTTAATCAGATTTTTCTTTATACTATGCCATTAATTGAAATGTTTACCAATGGGCTATCTAGATCTATATATTTGGGAAAGATTGAATTCCCACACATAGTATCATGTAGTTGTCCAATAATTTGTACAATAGATGGATCCTTTCTATTACTAATGGTTTTCTTATGCATAAATATTTTACCAATTTTTTATAAATGGTCACATCATTGATGTCTTGAATTAATGGGATTTTGACAGAAATATCCTTTAGCTGGTTGACAAAATCATAATCAGATTCTGATTTGAGGTCAGTCTTCTGTTCTTGTAGTCTTTCATGAAATGGTGGCTCATTAGCCTATGTTTTATCCTTGCTGGAATTTTAGTTAGGTTGTTACAGATCAGCTTGCAGTGTCTTCTAGTTTTTCTATGGATCAGTGTGCAACATATTTGGTTCATCCGTATCCTCTATAATAGTGTGTGTACTTGGTGGAGGAAGTGCTCTTCCTATCATAATTGGATATTGTCAACATCAACTGAATATGTAGGATATTGAGTTGGTTAGTTGTGTAGGTTGGCTGAGAAGATTTATTGTTATGGTTAGGCATTGGTTAAGCAGGTAGATGTGTTTCCTTTAGCTTATAGTTTTCTTGGGGGTTTAGCATTAGAGCTTATTGCTGAGGGTAAGGAGGTCAATTGTAGGATTGGTTGTAATCAAGAGGTGGATTATTCCATTGTTTCCCTCCTCCCCAAGGTTGTTTCCATTATTGAGGGGATTTTTTCCATTGTTTTTGACCTTGAAATTGAGGTTCCTACTTTTGTTGATATTGGTTAGGACATGGAGCCTAAATTTTCTGTTGATTAGCGCAAGGTGGGGGTGGCATATATTGATTATGAGACCAATTTTGAAATGTTTGCATAGGGTATTTTTACATACCTCCTTGTCTTGGAGGAAAAAAAATTCTTTGGGAAACATAGAACACTTGTCCATCCTCTATTTCTATCATCCTGAATTCAAGTGAATCCTCCTTTTCTTCTGCAATGCCTACTAATCCTCTACATCTTTAGTCAGATTTATTTCTTCTTCATGCATGGAAAAACTTTGTGAGTTTTTCCCCTGCATCTTCCCTTTTCTTCTTGGCATGTACAACATCTAATTGAGTGGCCATGTCATTGAAAATCTCCTATTTCATGTTTTTGAACATGTTAACAATCTCTAACTTGGATATGTCCCAAATTGTTTTCGTAGCTGAACCACCTTTTGATCTTACATTTATTATTGCCTTCATAGTATCTCTTGAGTAATTTTTACAAGCTTCACATATTTATTCAAAGAAATATTTTGAAATTTATCATGCTCTAATCAGATCCAGGGCATACATGTCCTCCTCACTGAGTTCCTTCAAAAATAGTAGTTTGAGAGATACAGAAGGTAGTCTTGTGTTCCTTGTCTTCTTAACATAGAATATGAACTTTCTAGATATTTTTCCAGTGGTTCATACTCGTTATTTTCCATCTTGTATATTTCATCACCTCCTCTGCTACTCAACATGGAAAATTCATGATACTTATTGAGGAACTTCTCCCTCATCTATGCCCAAGAGGTTACAACATTTATTCCTAAACCTGTGAACCATCTCAAGGTTGCATCCTTATGTGTAGTAGGAAATAACTTCAATTTATGTGCATTTGTGGTATAATCATAGCTCCTGTATAAAACGTCAAATTCAAAAAAAAAGGTGTTCAGGTCTTCAACCATGGATCCATGAAATTTAGGCAAGGCTTAGGGAGAAATATTCTTCATAGCATCAGGTACATCATTTTCAGTAATGGGAAACTCAAAATTTGTTGCCCCATTTTAATCATTTTGGTCTACTTCTTCTGCCATATTTGGCTTCTTAGGAGAAAATTCAGAACTTTCACTTGGGGGATGTTCTTCTACTATCAAACCTTGTACAAAGGAATATATACTTTCTTTAGAATCTAATATGAAAACTTTTGCTACTTGTGAATTGGGTAAAAAATCTACCATGAGCATCTCTCAGATGGTGCATTCATCAACTACTCAACCCACTCAACAAAAATTATTGGGAGGGGTTTATGGAGATGGATTTCCTAAAACCTAACATCTTCTAAGAAATGAAAAACCTCTCAAAAACCTTAAAACTTGGAAGTATCCCCAACAACGACACCAAAAATGATGGTGCAAATTAACTTCAACAATTAGTATATTCTTTATTAATATACATTTAATTTAATTATTAGACCAAGGGGAGATAGATTCTCAATAGTCCCAATTTTTTGTGCACAATTACAGATGTTTGGGAGGTATAAAGTTAAATTTTTTTCACTACAATTAAGAAATAACAATGTTAGAAATGAACTAGATTCTAATTGAAAGTAAATGTTATAGCTAATAACAACACATGTAAAAATAAAACATAGATAAATGAATGGACTGCTACTAATCTAATTATGCAATGAACTGAATCAAAAAATAAAAGGAGAGGGTTATAAAACCACAAGTGGGCCTTGCCTTAGTTATTAATCCCCCTAAGGCCTATGACTACAAAAAATTAATAGAACTCATACTTTTGTTTCATTAACATGAAGAATATAGTTGAAAAATAAAACAAATTCTCTATCTATGGATCGATATACCCATTCAGCATCAACATTTACTTTTTATATCATTTATTACAACAAAGACATGAAGAGATAGAGTTCTAATCAGAATTCTAGTTAGATTAAATAAAAGATATTAACCAAACAATCTGGAGACTACATGCATGTAAAAGAACTAATCAGTAGTTGTTGACATATCAATCACATAACTTTACTAATTGATCATTTGATCAACCAATTATTAAATTATGAATTAAATCAGCTAGTTCTTTGTTAACTTGCAAAGCATAATAAGATGATGACATTGAGTTCCCTCCTAGTTCTCATAGCTTCTTCTTCCACTGACATGAGCAAGCTCAGGTATGATGCCCACGTTTCAAAAAATCCTCAAAATCATAGCTTTATTTTATGTGTGACCTCCTTTGGTTGCAAACACTTTTCTGCAGATGAGTTACTTTGGCTACATGTTAGTTATCGTGCACAACCCATTTGCTATGAATGAGTTCCTTTGGTTGAATGTCAGTTTGTGCATATAACCAATTTATTTCAAAAAAAATTGGCATTATAAAAAGCACCATTTAACTTCATATTGCAATCAAAATAATAAATTCATACTCATAATACAAACAAATAAAGTAAACTAGTAATAATTATATTAACTAATATTAAAGCCATGAGTTCAAGTTATGATGAAAATTTCTAACAACATCATAGGGAAATACAAGTTCAGGGTTACAAATGGATGAATAGAATATAGAAGATGAGATTATTTTAGAAATCAAAATAAATGAATCATCACATAGTATTGAGGAAAAAAAATTTGATCTGTAGTTGTTTAGGTTAAACCATGTACCCGCATATTTGGAGGATATAGCAATATTTTTGTGAACGGGGTTAGCACCTGAAGGAATGAAGGAATTAGGAAAAAACAACTTGCTATATGTGCAACACCTTATCAATTGAATGGAGGTGACTTATACAAGATGGAAAGAGATGATATCTTGCATTGGTGTGTGCTTGAACATAAGAGTGATGCCATTATGAAGGAGGCACATGGTGGAATAGAAGGAAGACATTATGCAGGTGATGCAACTGTTTGTAAGATACTTATGGCTGGTATTTGGTGGGATAATTTGTACAAATATGTTAAGGCCTTTATGAAAGCTTGTAATCATTATCAGCACATTGGAAATCTTGGATGTAGAGACAAGTTTTCACTTCAAACTACAATGAGTGCAGAACCATTTGAGAAGTGGGCCATTGAATTTGTAAGACCTATTACACCACTCATGCATATGAATGGAACATGCTACATTATTAATTATAAAAATTATATAACACAGAGGACAAAGGCCACGTCTACAAAATATTGCACTCCATCCATATCATTCAGGTTCCTATGGGAGAATATAATTAGTAGGTATGGTTTTCCATTATGCTTGACTAGTGATAGAGGAACTCATTTCTTAAATAAGAAAACTAGAATTATATTGATAGATTTTATGTAGGCACACCATAAAATAACCTCTTATCACCCTCACGCTAATGACACTACAGAATCTTTCAATAATATTTTGGGACAAACATTGAGAAATATTTGTGATGTCGGAAGAAAGGATTAGGATGATAAAGTGTCAATTATACTTTGGGATTACAAGACCACTTATAAAATATTAAACAAGGCCACACCCTTTTAGTTGGTGTTTGGCACAAAGGAAGTTCTACCCATAGAATTCATGTTATGATCCCTGTGTATTGTGCGTGAAGGTGGAATAGATGATGAAGATGTTCAGGAGTGTATTGACAAACTAATGAAATTAGATGACTAACCCACTATTTCATGTTTGATTCAAAATACTAACAAGGTAAGGTAGAAATCATGGCATGATAGGCACATTAAGAATAATACATTTGCATTTGGCAATATGGTCCTTCTCTATGACTCCAAGTTTTCATGTCATCCAGTGAAATTGAAGGTGCATTGGTTGGGACCTTTTGTAGTGACCAAGATACTTGAATCAGATGCATGTCAATTACAGGTGTTGGATGGGACTATGTTTCCTTGTTAATTAAATGGGATTAGGTTAATGCTTTACTATGAATAAAGCTTCTTTGTGTTTGTAATAAGGTAATATTTCCATTTAGATTAGGTCTTCCCTTAATGTTTTGTTTTTGCATTTCTGCTATTTTTTTTCCTTATTTTTTGTAATAAGTGCGCTTATAGCAGGAATCTGATTACTATCTATTGATTTTATGCACAAAGGACTATGTATCATTTTAGTGTGGGGTGGACGCTGGGTGTCTAGAAGAAGGTATTATGGAGAAGATATAAGGTATCCTGGTGAAGGTGATGTGTGTGACATGAATGAAAAGGAAAGTTCTCGAGGAATAAGAATTAGGAAGGCAAAAAGGTAGAGGAAGTTGATTCCAAATGCCCAAGAGGACGATTACGATATAAGTTTCTCATATTCAAACCCATGTAATGCAATGTAACACAGTATAATGGGAGGTAGGTAGGAACACGATATACTACTTGCAGTATGGTGTAGAAGAAGAAGGCTTGTGGCGTAGAAATGGGTATGCATGGATTTCTATAGCCTTGGGAAGTAGTAAGTGTTCCAGAAGGTTATGGCTATTGCACGTGAGATGATAAGGCATGGAGAAAAAATTAAAACTTGCCTTAGGTGTAAAAAGCTGCTTGAAGTGGAAAGCATACTTTAAAAACTTCAAAGTGATAAATTGTGTCTTAAAAGTAGAAAAATTAATTTGGTGGACTTTTTAAAGCATGAGAAAAAGCTATAAAATGGGGCATAAATCGAGTCATTTGCTCACATTGAATTCCAAGAAGAAGAGCACTTGAGCAACAGAGCAAATCTAGGGTGAAAGAGTGAGCTAAGTAATTAGATAGAACAAGTGACAACGTGCGTAGAGCGATTGTGTGGAAGGATCCTTCATGTGGTAGAGTGAAATTTTGAGCCGAGGGTTGAGTACAATGGTTAGGGAACAGGTGGATAGGGTTTGCAAAGTTGGAATTATAAGAAGCTAGTGGCTTGCAACACTCATAACATTGTGTAGTAATGGAAAGTATTGTAGGGTAGAAGTAACAGTGAGGAATTGAGAAAATAATGGCACCAAAGAGAGCAGACTACTTCATCACTCAGAGGGGAAGAAACAAGGCTCAAACGAAGAGGGTTGAGGTTGAGGACCCATTGGAGGATATTTATTCAGAGATGTAGTACCCCCAGGAGTGATTAGGGCACAAACATGGAAATAATCCAGCTCCCGAAGTGTAAAATAAGTGATTTCAACCATCAGGCTCCATAGAAATGAGGTGACATTGAAGGCGGACATGCTACGAGAGTTGTCAGAAGAAGAATGAAGATAAGGGAAGGTACTGGTCGATGACTCGGTAAGGAGAATTTTTGAGAAATTAGGGGTCCTCTAGTTGTTCAAGCTACCTTCTTCACTAAACCCACACATCTCTTCTAGTGGCTCATGTCTAGGGTACATGAGGATTACTTTTACACCACGGTCTTGATAATGAGGATTAGACTCAGATCAGGTAGGTCACAAGGTTATGTGATACAAGGGAAGATATGGAACTGGACCTGTGCTGCCGATGTGAAGATTGATGAGTTGGCCATTAAGTTGCAATATGATAAGGGAGGAAGGGTCATGAGCATAGATAAGCTTACAAACCCATGAATAGGTTGCATCCAGGATCTCGTAAGATACAAATTAAGTGCCTCAGAAAGATGGGGGGATGTGAACAAAAAGTTTTTGTACATTATCAAATAAGATGATCCTCACAAGACATCAATACAACATAGTGTAATACATCGCAAATGGAATCATTGAGGAGGTCAGGACGCAAAATTAAGAAGGGGAAAATATTACTTGGGGATCGATCCTTCTATTGATTGTTTTTGGGAGATTAGCATTCTAGATGGGCCAGATGAGGATATGTGGGTTCACCCACCAGTAAATAAATCCCCCATGCAGTGTACATTTCACAAGATTATACATGTGACGATGCGATCAATAATGTGTATAAGGCCAGGGTGGATAAAATGTGGTATGCAAGAATATGAGGCCTTTGAAAATGAATGGCACATTCCACTTGAGCTTCCTAAGGAGAATAGGAGAGCATGAAAATTTTGTTGTAATGCAATCACTATAGTCTTGCATGGTTCAAGATGGAAAATAGATAAATGAGACCTTGATGCAAACTACCATTTGCATTCACTACTAGATATTTCAAGTGCACATGTTGTGAATCTAGGATCAAAGACATGTAAAGAAATTAGTCTTTAATGTAGATAAAGTGGATTCATATTGGCACACTTTGTGCTGCCACCTATAGGTATGATTCTAGGCCATGCATACTTAGAAACTTCAGAGTCCGGAAGACTCATTGGACTTAAACCCCCAATTGAATGTCATTATTAAGGGTATTATATGTAGAGTCTTTGTAGTTTTGTGACCAAAGGCACAAGATGGGGTGGAAGTAGAAGGTTATAAATACTTATCTCCCACAGCCCAAAGATAGATTTTTGTGCCACCGCCAAAGAGGAAGTGCGCAGGAATATTCTCGAGGAAGAAGAAGAGGAAGAAGGAGGGATATTTGGACCACATGCATGCAAGAAGGAGATGTATTATAAGAGGAGAAGACATAATGATGGTGGGATTCCTTCTCAGCCAGTGAAGGAGAGTCTAGAGAAAATAAAGACCAGGTGCTAGAGGCACTAGGTAATCTTCTAATGATGAGGAAGGGGAATAAAATATGTTAGAGATATTTGAAGAACATGGAAGTGGGTGGAACAGAAGGTCTAGGAAAATGGCAGCGTAGACACAAGGAGAGTCTAGCCCGATGAAGGAAGAGCCAAGAAAAGATTCCACATAATGAAAAAATCACCGGGTGCGTGAAGGAGGCACATGAAGAAAATGGAGGTTGATGACACCTATGTCATAAAAGAGGATAAGGCACATGACAGGAGGAACTAGCACAAGCCCCTTCACCCCAAGGAAATACCATGAATGAAGGATAAGGCAGTTAGGAAGAGGTGGACTTTGTGATATCCACACATGGAATTTGAGGATAATCCTACAAAGGTGTTGAGGGAAATATTCCAGAGCACAGTCACCGCAGAGAAGTTATATGGTTGGGATCTGATGGATAAATAGGGAGGGGTCTCACGCACCAGGAAGATGTTATCCTAGAATATGCATACACATGCAGAGGAACCTGAATTCAAAGAAAGTAATAATTCCCTCAGTCATGAGAGAGTCTGAAGAGATATCCTAGCGAAGAAGTACAAATAGGTAGACCCCATGTACCTGACAGATGAACAAGCATGTAATGCCTTGAATAAAATCGGCTCACGGATGTTATGCATGTAGGAATCTGGACGCAGGGGGCTACCTTAAGAGTGATGGTGGAAGATAATAAAAATAAAGAATGTGAAATTGAGAGACTTGAATAAGGATATCCACAGGGGAGAAGAAGCACACCAAGGAATCGTATGATAAGGGTGGTGTGCATTGGCGAAGCATATTTTAGGACAATGCCCAACCTTGGTGAGCTAGGAAAGGAATGACTAAAATGATGAAATGGAGTATCTTGAAGACCTGGTGGGGATGTTACTTGGTAAACATCAAGAGTGATATGGGGGTCTTCATCTGAGGAACTGGCCAAGGCAGAAGAGAAGAAAACAAGACAGCTATCGAAGGCCATGAGGATAAATGAACTTGAGGGTATCTTAATCACGCAACTCAAGGAGGCTAGCAGGAAAATCTGACTTGGTTTTTGATAGATGCCAGAAGTGTGACCCCATCCTTAGCACGAGGGTGATTAATGAGGAGGACAAACCTTAAGACCATATAAGAAAAGAATGTGACCAAAAAAAATTGAGTGCACCAGAGTTATGATAGTAATTGAGCAGAATAAAAAGAACTCATTAAGGCCAAAGAAGGAAACTCTGGAGTTTGGGATCAAGACAACTTCTATACAATGGTGATGGATTGCATAAATATGATCAAAGGGGTGCTTGCAGAGTTAACTATGGTCATCCAAAAGCTCAAAGGGCGGGTTGAAGAATTTTCACCTGACAAGGGTGTAGACACCAAAATTAGGTCACACTCCCTTTGATCTCTCGTCAAATAATGACCTTGAACACACTCACCTAACCATGGCCCCTTTCACCCCACTCTAATATTAATTTAATTAAATTAATCCATGTCCTAATAATATTTATTATTTAATTATCCTAATTAAGATAATTCCCATACCACCACCTCACCCCAAATATATTCTTATTATGTTTCCATAACTAACTAAGACCTAACTAAATCCTAAAAATCATATCCTACATTCCCTCTAACCACATTCCCTCCCGTAAGAAAAAAAGCATTCATTTTAATCCGCATAGAGGAAATGAACTAGATCAAAGAAATCAACCAGATTTACCCAGTTTAGTAAACCTAGGAAATCCTACGCTAACCGATGTCGGTTACCCTAAACCGATGTTGTTCAACCCGGAACCATCATTGGCTACCTTTTAATTCTCTTTGGTAACCTTGTTTTCAAGGTTGGCACATTCAAGGAGAAAAAAATGAGACCACAGCTACATGTAAGTAGAACCAACATTTTCACATGTAACCAAACATCCATAGCCAACATGAAAAGAGACCACAGAGCCATTATGCATTCACAACAGCATCCTGAGAAGTTCCATCACCACACCAAAATCCATCCATCTGATCAATTTCCATTTCCATCTAGCCATCAAGCTCATATAACAGTAATTATACCTCCACCAACTTGGTCTAATACACTATAATAGCTTTTGTTATCATTGTTATCATATTAAGCTGTTGCATCTCCATTTCTTCATTTCTTATCAGTTTGTAACTGGGACTTTCCGATTATTTACATCATTAGATTACCCATCCTCACTTTCTGTTCATCCCTGACCCCATTTGAGACCTCTACAACCCTCAAAACTACCCCACCACCTACATCAAATCCCAGATCAAGCCCTCTAATCATTTTCTTTTGAGTTTCCTCCACCTCGACCATACCAATGTTGGATACCCATAACTGCCACCGGTTTTACTTAAACGAACATCGGTCATACCAGACCAACATCGGTCTGTTTTTTTACCCTCATACTAAGAAAAGAGCCTAAATTCCCCACCAAATACCAAAAACAACCAAAAACCAGACTTTGACCAGTACCAGTACTCTGACAGAGACCTCGCCCTTTAGATTCAATCATAGCTTAGCCTGTTGTGAACGAATTTGCTTATTGTAATCAAATGAGATACCTAAATCATTTTAATTATAGTAGGATTTCATTTATCATTAATATTGAATTGTTTTAAACAGTGGATTGACATCCTTCTAGGGAGTATCACACTTCTCGGAACTAGCATACGGTAGGCATTCCACTGTCATATGTTATTTAATCTCTTTTAGTGGTCTTGTTTTTCATTTCAGGTAGTTCCTCCCTGCCAAAAGGAAGATCTCACAATTCGTCGTGGATCAAGAAGTCATACATGCACAACAACCTTCAACTAGCCTCAATAGGTATTCCTCTTAGCCCTTTTACCCTTATCTATTTCGTTACATTCAAAGAAACACTCTAAGAATCAAGTGAAACATTTTCTCATGCCCCGTGGGACCCATTCGGGGTTCCTTGCATTTCTTCATTTCTAGGTGAAATTTGTATGTTTTTTTCCTTTCCGAAAGGTTCTCACATTAAATTTCTCATCTAGAATCTTTTCTTCTTTCTATTTTCTCAAAGCAATCGTGTTTTGGTGCTATAAAAAGAGCTCTTCTTCTCTTTCATTTCTACTACATTAATGAAAGATCATATTCTCATTTGTTCATTTTTTTTTTGTGTCATAGAATTCAATATTTCAATTTGGGCTTAAAATCAACTGCATTTCATTCTGATTTATTGTATTAAACACCCCAATTTCACATCTATCCTAAATCAATTAATTCCCCTTCCTCATTTCCCACAAAAATACATTTCGAATTAATCAAATATAATTTGATTAATTATCCATTTCAAAATCTAAAAATAATCTAATCCTCATCACATGTCATTATTCTCCATGTTTTTCCATTATTGAATTAAAAATTTAAATTCAAATCCTCACCCACCCTTTGTGGTCCCCACTCACCTAAAATCCTCCACTTATGAATTAAAAATATAATTCAAATCATCACCCATTCTTCGTGGCCCCCACTCACCTAATCTTGCCCACATTTTCAAACCACTCATCTAATTTTAATCTTGCCCACATTTTCAAACCATGATTACTTAAATTAATCTAAGCTAATCACTCACTCAGGCTATAATTTTACCCACATTTTTCGAACTACTCACATAATCTTGCCCACATTTTCAAACCATGATTACTTAAATTAATCTAAGTTAATCACTCCCCCAGGCTATAAATACAACCTTACCCCTCCCCTCTAAACAGACGGAGAATAAGCTTTCATGCCATATCTAAGTTCTTGCATCCTTTGAGCAAAGAACATCATTTTGTCTCGTCCTAATGCCAAAATAGCCTCATAATCCTTTTTTTCCATCTAGTGCAAAGTAAGAAGATCGTTGTTGTAAGAAGGTCTTGCTCCGTCTTGAAGAAAAGCACCTACATATCACAAAATCAGAGCTCAATCCAAGTTTCCTAGCCCATTCTGAGGTTTGCTACGGAACGCGAAGGAGGAGGTACGATTATTGGTATTTTACTTCCTTGTTAGTAGTGTATTTTTCATAGCTTACATTCTGGCACGCCCGGTTACTTTCGATCTATTACCATTAATTTCCCAATTAGTGGTTTTATCTGTTCTTTGTTTATTATTGTTCATTATTATTTCATTTTCTATTCCTTATGGTCTTCTTTGGTTAACTTTCACGCTTTGGATAGTGTTTTTGTTGTGTGGTGTCTTGTGGTGTATCTGCAGGTTATAGCAACAATGAAACTCTGAAGCTCATTCTATCTTTGATCTCCTCGGCGCTTGGTGCTTAGTTCCCAGTTTCGATTTTGTTATTTACTCATCATCTGTAGAAACACATGAACTAGCCATTAGTTTATTATCTTACTGTCATAGGACAACCAATCCGAAAAATGCATTTATTTATTTATTTTTGCTAAAATAACTGCTTTGTAGGAAGTTAATCATTTTTATTTTATTTTATTTTAATCAATCATTTTGTGATCTAACTCTTTCTTTCTGTTTATTTTTCTTTTTTAACCTTGCTGTCAAAATTTTAGCTTTTTAGGTCAAGTATAGAAGTCAGAAAATAAAAAAAAACCAGCTCCCGGGACGTTTTTCTCACGTTTAAAATTTTCATTCAGAGCGTTCTCGTAGCCCATCTTCCGGAAGCCATAACTTTTGCTCCCGAACTCGGAATGACTTCATTTTTTTTTAAGGGAAAGGTATTGAAAAAATCTATGCAATGCAAAAATCATTTTTAGATTTAGACTTACAAAAAAAATTTGGTTTCATTTCTTCTAACACCTGTCTTTTTAACAAAAAAACAACAAAATTATAGTTTTATTTATTTTTATTTTTTAATTTTTATTTCACGAAACATCCTCACACGTATACTATTTCCTCGCACTTCAAAAGTGATCTTGGAAATCAGAAACGTGAGGCCACTCAAGCTTTAGAAAATAATTTTTATTTTTAATTTTTTGCCTTACATTTAAATTTTCCACGAAAACACTTCTCGGTAACGTTTTCACCCTCTTCTTTCATCATTTTTATTTTTTGTGAACATAATCATTATCGCTATTTCGCAATCATGATTAATTGCAATAATTATTAATATTTTTTAAAAAAACTATTTTAATTGTATCCGCGTATGCTCTTTTCTTGCGCCTTTCAAGCGATCTAGAAAATCAGAAACGGTCACAATTTTTTAGTTTCTTGTTCTAACATTGCAGGATCCTCTAGATTTGTTTTTCAACTGTCATTTTAATAATTATTTTCCTTTGTCATATTCTTAATATTTTTTTGGTCGTTGGTTGTGTATGCGCTTTTCCTGCGCCTTTGAACGATCTGGCAAATCAAAAACAACCACGATCACTTTTCTAACATTTCATTTGCAGGATAACTACTAATTTGTTTTCTGTAGAACCGCGTTGCTGGAATATTGTCAAAAACAAAAACAAAAACAAAAACAACAAAAATCCCGCAAAAATACCACCATTTAAAGACAATTGCTGAAACAAAAAAAAACAAAAAGTACGCTCAAGTACGCAATTATTTTCTGCTAGTGATTTATTTCAAGTTGGAAAGAACCCTGCGTTTAATCACTTTATCATATTGTTTTTGCACGTAGACAAGGTGGATTTCATCACCACCAAAGCTACATCGGTGACGTGGACTTGACTACCACGCACCAATAACATTTGCATCTTCATTGCACTTTGAGACTTAGTCTCATCACAGCGTTCGGTATTTACCTCGCCGCTGCTCTTCACTTACAGGTAATGCTGTCGTGCAGCGCATGCGAGTCACGCCTAAATAACTGTAACAACGAAGCCTGGGCATCGTCCCTGTAAATCTTCGGGGAGTTATAAGGACACCATACACATTCATCCCTCCATCACCTTCCACCTTTTCACAAAACCTGTTCTGGACGTGGTGATTCACTCCGAAACAGGCGAGTAAGAATTGGTGAGTCTCCTCCAGTGCTCTAAGAGTTCCCCGTACCAATTCTGTCCCCGTACAGAATTAGGTATATCAGGACTAGGGTATATCGGAGGACGCATCTTCTTGGAGTAATAAGAGCCTGCATCCACCATTTCACAGCATACTTGTATGATTGCATGAAACAATGATCATTCCTGAAGAAGTTACCTCATAAGCCAAAACAATTGAATCCACATGACTGCTTGCTGTTTGAAAACACAATAGTTTTAGCATTTTTTTTTTATCATAAAACTTGGCTGATATCAATGTGTTCATTGTAAAAGTTCAGACCCTAGTTGTGTTCCACAAAAAAAATCAGTTCTCGACCAATTCAATACCAAGCGAAAACATCCAAACAATCCAACAACACAGATCAAACCATCACACCAATTTCATTAGCTTACCTCATCCAACAATACATTTGTCATAACTTGGCATCGGCTATATCCAACTGATATTGAGTGACTAGCATTCACTCCCCATATTGTCAATTTTCAAAACATCATCCATAGCTTGTTTCCAGCTTATATCAAACTAATATTGGGTAACTTGTTTGAGTTCACTCATTATTCTGTCCACCATCACATTTATCCAAATCATAGCCAACACAAATCCTTTCACAACCATATCGTGATTAACCTATTCAGGTTACTCTCCCCGTCAATAGTCCAGAGCTTATTTAAGTCAAATCTACACAACGTGCAACAAATCGTCTAATAACTCGTCTCGAGTTACATCATCATCATATTGAGATAACTTGTTTGAGTTACTCTCCTTATCAGTCATCACAAGCTTATTCACGATAAATCCAAAGTAATCAAAGTCATAATGGTATTCACTCGCAGTCACAATCGTGAAAATGACGACGAAGAAGTCGCACAACCAGAACTCACCACTGAAGAACAAGAACAAGTCAATAGGGTGATAGAACAAAACAAAAATGAATATCTGTTACGCATCCTAGCCATGGGGGCAAAACTACCCCCTGACTTCGGGACCGAAAATTTAAACAAACTCATCGACAATGGTGAATCTAGTTATCACAATGAAATACCAAACAATCCAAATGGTTCTTCGGCCGAAGAATTATTCACTAAAATCCAAGATTTAACAAAGAAACTTGAGGAAACAACGATTAGAGCTGAAAGATTAAAAGACCTCAATCTAGATTCTAATACTCGCGACATGTTTGATAAACCGTCCCCCGCTTCTCCATTTGCACAAGAATGGAAACTTATGAAAGACACCATTCAGGGACTGCAAAAACAATCGAAACAATTCAACTTTGAAGAATTGTGTCCTTATCCATTTGATACAGAAATATCACGATTACCATTTCCGCCATCCTTTGAAATCCCTAAGTTTGATAAATACAAAAGCAAAGGTGACCCCCGTGAACATGTCAAGGAATTTTACATGCAATGTCAGGAAGTTGCCTATCGAGACACGTACCTTTTACGATTATTCCCCCAAAGTTTAGGAGGACAAGCTTTAGACTGGTTTTTCCATCTACCCAAAGGGTCGGTCACGACATTTGCAGACTTATCGGAGAAATTTGTCAAACATTTTTCTTATAACCTAGACTCAGAGATAACCATGCTTGATCTCTGCAACACTAGGCAAAGGCCAAACGAAAATTTTGCTTCCTTTTTACAACGATGGCGCGGAATTGCAAGCCGATTTCCCTGCTCAGTACCTGAGAAACAACTAGTTAGCATTTTTGTCCCTAATCTCAATGCCGAATTATCATTCCACATGCAAATGCATTGTCTGAATAGTTTTGAAGAAGTCATCGAAAAGGGGACACAAATCGAAAAAGCCCTCATTTCTAAGGGCTTACTTAAAGCACCCTTTAGAGACCAACCTTATCGAGACACTCCTCCAAACCAGGACAAATCTAAATTCTTTAACCGGAATCGAAATATCGTCAACGATGGTGTTACTGATTCCCGCCATGTCCGAAATGTCCAAAACCATCCCACCACCACGTTAAAATCTAAACAACCAATCATTATCCCTAGAAAGGAAGTTCCTTCTCGGGATCGACGAAGAGAGTTCACTCCTCTGGGAGAAAGTCTATCTAGTGTCTTTCATCATTTGGCAAATGCTAATATGATTACATATCCCATTGTCAGACCCTTCGAAGAAGGACAACCTAAACCAAATTGGTATAAAGACAACGAATATTGTGATTACCATCGCATAAAAGGGCACTCCACAGATCGATGCATGCAACTCCGCCATTACGTCCAAGACCTGATTGAATGTGGAGACATAGAATTCGAAAATACTTCTGAGACAAAAACACCTAATGAAAAACTTCACATGTTCAAAAATCCATTCCCTAACCATGATAAAAATTCAAAAGATAAGGGTCAATCATCAAGCAATGTCGAGTATGACTCAGTCATCTCGACCATAGATTATGACCAAGACTTAGTGGCAACTATAAAGATCAGAACTGATTGCGCGATCACCACTAGACAGAAAAAAAATATGGGTCCCTACAACAAAAAAAATCTGCCACTTCGTCCCCGGCATCACCTCCTAATCCACCATCTAATTCCGCCGCCAATTCCTCTCCACAACCTACGCCGTCATTTAATATTGTCAAACAATTAGAGAAGACTCCCGCACAAATTTCAATCATGGAACTACTTAATTCTTCTCCCGCACTACAACGCATCCTTATGCAAACATTGAATAATGCTCGTGTCCCTGAGGACATCAATTCACAACAATTCCAGGCTTTAATTACACATCTTACAGTCCCCAATCCTATTTTATCTTTTGGTCCCGATGACATGCTTAATCCCAATATCGCTAATAATCATTCTTTATACGTCGAGGGTTATGTAACTCATCGTAAAATCAAGCGCGTCTTAATCGACAACGGATCAGCATTAAATATTTGTTCTATGAAACTTTTACGTTGTCTAGGTTACACTGAAAATGATTTGCAAAACAATATCATAACCATTCGTGGGTATGATAATAGCGAAAGAAAGTCTAAAGGCACAATCACGTTGCCTCTCCAAGTTGGACCCATCACCTTAGACACGATTTGTCATGTGGTAGATGTAGAAGTTACCTATAACATTCTTATCGGCCGACCATGGATTCATGCCATGAAATCCGTCCCATCAACATTCCACCAATGCATTAAGTTTCCTCATTTGGACAAAGAATTTACATTACGTGCAGATCCCCAACCTTTTGAGTATTGTAGATTCCTCGAAGGACGGGTATCGACATGATCACTATTGTCCATCCACAGATAAATACGCTTCACCTCAGATAATCCCTAATGAAACATGCATCGATCCTGATACACTTCCTAACAATAATCCGAAACCATCATCTCATAACCAAAACACATTTTCCAATCCATTATCATCCGCTAGTCAACCACCTTCACCAGTCCTCCTCCCACTAATCAATCATCTTCTTCACTATCAAGCTTCTTCTTCTAGCAACAATTATTCTTCCACACACACCACCTTCTTCTTCACCTAGCCAATCTTCGTCATCCAACCACACCTCCTCTATTAAGGATACCTCCTCCTGTGAATAACCAACCTTCATCCTTCAATCCACCCCCTTCTTCTTATAACCCATTTTCTTCATCTTTTAAGACTACCAAACTAACTTCCCCACCACATGAGGTACCTATTGGTCCCCCATCTCACACATGTAAAATCATTGACACGGGATGCGGTGAATATCAATTTCAAAAGATGGCAGACTCTTTTTATATCACCAAATCCCCACATAGCGATGGCAAACTACGCTCCACATCTGAAAATCCATCCCAATTACCAAATGGGTTCAGTCAGTTTGGAAAAATTTTGGTCATCTTGACAACGAACATATTCCAAGTTCTTCATGATCTTGGTTATATAATGATGACTTTGCTCCATGTTATGAGTTCCCTCAATTTACCAAAGCTCACCGAATAATGAAAAACATGCGATGGCAGGGTAAAGGACTCGGTCCAAATGAACAAGGCCGTTTAGACCCTATAAATTACACACAACATCATGGTAAACATGGTATAGGTTTCAAGGTGTTTGATGTCACTCCCATAATAATTTCGAGTGACAATGATGACACCAGTTCTGATAATGAAATTAGATCTCCATGTAGTCTTTTTGAAGACCTCGCTGAAACACATCTTGCCTTTGAACATTTTTCTATTAATGTCATCAATTTTGAGCCTACACATCCAAGTCTCATAGACCATGGCCAAGCACATCATGTAGCCATGGACATGTTCCAAAATGATGAAGCCATTGAAGAATTCCTTGGAACTTGTGACCAAATACCTACTTCAGACCATAGAAAAGGATTTGAAATCAATCTAAATGCATCGCCTATTTGGCGAAGAGATAAATATTCAGATCCTTCACCGTCAGAAAATTTGGATCAAAAGCGCAAACAGAGGATTTCCCATAGTCAAAACCTCACCACCACCTTATCCAATAAACATGTCAAAAAAATTCCAACAAACACCTGACACTGATGACCTACATCAACCATTAGCATCGTTCTCCAAAAAGGATACATCTAAAATGCTGTAGAAGAAACAAAAGACATAAACATGGCAGCTCACTAAACAACCAAACATTTTACAACTTGGCATTAGTCTGTCTGACCAAGAATGCAAGTAATTTACAACACTCCTTATTGAATTCCAATATATATTTTCATGGACGATAAGGTGTTTGTGGTTGGTGGGGGGTGGGAGGTTGTTGGGGGGTGGGCGGGAGGAGAGAGAAGGGGGGGGGGGGTATGTGTTTTGGGGGTGTGGGGGTTGGGGGGGGGGGGGGGGATTTGGGGGAGTTGTGTGGGAGAGAGGAGAGGAGGGAGGGGGTTATTTGTGTGTGGGGGGGGGGGGTGTAGGGTTGGGGAGGTTGGTGTTTTGGGTTTGGTTTTTGGGGGGTTGGTGGGGGGGGGATTGGGGGGTGTGTGTTGGGGGGGGGGGGGGGGGGGGGTAGAGTGGTTCGGGAGTTATACTGACACCATACAACATTCCTCCTCTATCACCTCCAACCTTTTAAAAACCTGTTCAGACATGGTGATTCACTCCGAACCAGGAAAGTAAGAATTGGTGAGTCTCCTCCAGTGCTCTAAGGTTCCCCGTACCATTCTGTCCCCGTACAGAATTAGGTTATCATGACTAGGGTATATCGGAGGATGCATCTTCTTGGAGTAATCAGAGCCTGCATCCTCCACCATTCACAGCATACTTTGTATATTGCATGAACAATTATCATTCCTGAAGAAGTTACATCATAAGCCAAACAATTTTGAATCCACATTTTCTGCTTGCTTTTGAAATGCAATATTTAGCATTTTTTTATCATAAAACTTGGGCTGATACATGTGTTTCATTGTAAAAGTTTAGACCCAGTTGTGTTCCATCAAAAAAATCAGTTTCTCGAACCAATTCAAATACAAAGCTAAACAATCCACACAATCAACAACAACACAGATCAAACCATCACACCCCATTTCCATTAGCTTCCTCATCCAACAATACATTTGTCATAACTTGGCATCGGCTTATAATCCACTGATATGAGTGACTAGCATTCACTCCCCCTATTTCAATTGGTCAAAACATCATCCATAGCTTGGTTCCAGCTTCTCCAAACTAATATTGGGTAACTTGTTTTGTAGTTTTTCACTCATATTCTGTCCAACCATCACTTTATAATCCAATCATAGCCAACACAATCCTTTCACAACCATAATCAGATTAACCTTCAGGTTCCTCTCCTCCCCGTCAATAGTCCAGAGCTTATTGTAAGTAAAATCTACACACGTGCCAACAAATCGTCTATAATCGTCTCGAGTTACATCATCATCATATTGAGATAACTGTTTGAGTTACTACTCCTTAGCATCATCACAAGCTTATTCCACGATAAATCCAAAGTAATGAAAGTCATAATGGTATTCCACTCGCAGTCCAATCGTGAAAATGGAAGACGCAGAAGTCGCACAACCCGAACTCACCACTAAAGACCAAGACAAGTCAATAGGGTGATAGAACAAAACAAAATGAATATCGGTTCGGCATCCGAGCCAGGGGGAAACACTACCACCCCTACTTCAGGACGAAAATTAAACAAACTCATCGAAATGGTTAACTAGTTATCACAATGCAATACCAAACAATCCAAATGGTTCTTCGCCAAAGCATATTCACTAAATCCAAATTTAACAAAGAAATTGAGGAAAACAATGATTAGAGCTGAAAGATTAAAAGACCCTCAACTAGATTCTAATACTCCGGCGACAGAATGTTTGGATAAACAGTCCCCCCGCTTCTTTCTTCCCATTTGCACAAGAATGGAACTATTAAAAGACACATTTAGGGACGGCAAAAACCATCTAAACAATTCAACTTTGAAGCAATTGTGTCCTTTACCATTTATCCATATAATCACTATTACCATTTCTGGCCATCGCTTTGACATCCCTAAGTTTGATAAATACAAAGCCAAGTGACCCCCCTTGAACATCAGGAATTTACATGCAATGTCAGGAAGTTGCCTATCGAGAACACGACTACTTTTACGATTATTCCCCCAAAGTTTTAGGAGGAACAAGCTTTAGACTGGTTGTTTCCATCGACCCCAAGGGCGGTCACGACATTTGCAAGACTTATCAGATAAATTTGTCAAACATTTTTCATTATAAACCTCACCAAGATAACCAGCTTGGATCTCTGCAACACTAGGCCAAGGCCAAACGAAAATTTGTACTTTTTCCTTTTACAACGCTGGTGCTGATTGCAAGCGATTTCCCTGCTCAGTACCTAAAAACACTAGTTAGGCATTTTTTGGCCCTACTCTCAATGCTGAATTTATCATTCACATGTAAATGTCATTGTCTGAATAGTTTTGAAGAAGTTCATTGAAAAGGGACCCAATCAAAAAAGCCCTCATTTCTAAGGGCTTACTTAAAGCACCCTTAGAGACCAACCTTATCGAGACACGCCTCCAAACCAGGACCAAATCTTGGGGGCCTTTCATTCACCGAATCGAAATAATCGTCAACGTGGTGTTACTGATTCCCGCCATTCCATGTCCAAACCCTCCCACCCCCGACCACGTTAAAATCTAACAACCAAGCATTATCCTAGAAAGGAAGTTTCCGTCTTGGGATCCGACGAAGAGAGTTTCACTCTCCTCATGGGGCGAAAGTCTATCTAGTTGTCTTTCGTCATTGAAAAATGCTAATGATTACTACCCATTGTCAGAACCCTTCGAAAAGGACAACCGAAACCAAAGTGGTATAAAAGACAACGAATATTGTTGATTACCCTCGCATAAAAGGCACTCCCAAGTCGTGCATGCAACTCGCCAATTACGTCCAAGACATGATTGGAAACATGGAGACATAGAAGTTCCCGATACTTCTGAGACAAAACACCTAATGAAACTTCACATGTTCAAAATCCATTCCCTAACATGATAAATTTCAAGATAAGGGCCAATCCTCAAGCAATGTCAAGTATGACTCAGTCATCCGCATAGTTAATGACCAAGACTTGTGCAACTAGAAAGATCAAACTGACTGTTGCCGATCACCACTAGACAGAAAAAAAAATATGGTCCTACCCAAAAAAATAGCCACTTCGTCCCCCGTCATCACCTCCTAATCCAAACACCATCAATTCCCCGCCAATTCCCCTCCACAACCTACCTCATCATTTAATTTGTCAAACATTTAGAGAAGACTCCCGCACAAATTCATCACGTAACTCAACTGTAATCTCTCCCGCACATACCAAACGCCATCCTTATGCAAACATTTGAATAATGCTCGTGTCCCTGAGGCCACAGCAATTCACAAACAATTCCCGGCCTTAATTCACATCTTAATCAGTCCCAACATCCTATTTTATCTTTTGGTCCTGATGAACATGCTTAATCCCAATATCGCGATAATCATTCTTATACGGTGAGGGTTTGTAATCTCGTAAAATCAAGCGCGTCTTAATCGACAACGATTCAGCATTAATATTTGTTCTATGAAACTTATACGTTGTCTAGGTTCACTGAAAATGATTTTAAAAACAATATCAATAACCATTCCGTGGGTATGATAATACGAAAGAAAGTCCATGAAGGCACAATCACGTTGCCTCTCCAAAGTTTGGACCCATCCCTTTAGACACGATTTTTCATGTGGTAGATGTAGAATTTGCCTATAACATTTCTTGCCCTGCCGACCATGGATTCCATGCCTGAAAGCCGTCCCATCACATTCCACCAATGCATTAAGTTTCCTCATTTGGAAAAGGAATTACATTACGTGTAGATCCCCAACCTTTTGAGTATGTATTCCTCGAAGTACGGTATCGACATGATCACTATTGCCATCAACAGATAAATACGCTTCCCTCAGAATAACCCTAATTAACATGCATCGATCCTGATACTCTCCTAACACTAATCCGAACCTAACTCATAACCAAACACATTTTCCAATCCATTCACATCCGCTAGTCCACCCCCTTCCACCATCTCCTCCTCCCCCTATCATCATCTTTCTCTTCCTTCCACTAATCAAGCTTCTTTCTTCTTCTCGCAACAATTATTCCTTCCACCCACCACCGTCTTCTTCACCTAGCCTCTTCTTCATCCAACACACCGCCTCTATTAATATACCTCCATCCTGTGAATACCACCTTCATCCTTCAATCCACCCCTCTTCTATACCCCATTTTCTTCATCTTTAAAAGACTACCAAACTAACTTCCCCCCACCACATGAGGGTACCGTATTGGTCCCCCATCTCACACATTTAAATCATTGACACGGATTGCGTTGAATATCAATTTCAAAGATGGCAGACTCTTTTTATATATCACCAAATCCCCACATAGCGTGGCAACCTAACGCTCCACATCTTAAATCCATCCCAATTACCAATGGGTCAGTCCAGTTTGGAAAATTTGGTCCTCTTGACAACGCACATATTCCAAGTTCTTCATGAAATTTGTTTATATAATGATGACTTTGCTCCATGTATGAGTCCCTCAATTTACCAAGCTCACCGAATATGAAAAACATGCGATGCAGGGTAAAGGACTCGTCCAAATGACAAGGCCTTTAGACCCTATAAATACAACACAACATCATGTAAACTGGTAGAGGTTCAAGGTGTTTTATGTCACTCCCATAATATTTCGAGTACATGATGAACCAACCACCCTTTCTTATTGAAATTAGATCTCCATTAATCTTTTTGAAGAACCTCGCTGAAAACACATCTTGCCTTTGAACTTTTTCTATTACTGTCATCAATTTTTGAGCCTACACATCCAAGTCTCATAGATACCATGCCAAGCCATCCATGTAGCCATAGACATGTTCCAAAATGATGAAGCCATTGAAGAATTTCCTTGAACTTGTGACCAAATACCTACTTCAGACCATAGAAAAGGATTTGAAATCAATCTAATTAAATGCATCGGCCTAATTTTGGCGAAGAGATAAAATATTCAGATCCTTCCCTTCATCAAACCGGCCAGAAAATGTTGGATCAAAGGCAACAGAGGATTTCCATAGTCCACCCTCCACCACCACCTATCCAATAAACCTGTCCAAAAAATTCCAACAAACCCCTGACACTGATGACCTACATCAACCAATTAGCATCGTTCTCCAAAAAGGATACTCTAAAATGCTTGTAGAAGAAACAAAAGACAATAACATTGGCAACCACTGAATAACCAAAAATTTAACCACTTGGTCATTAGTCTGTCTGACCAAGAATTTGCATGGAATTTACAAACACTCCTATTGAATTCCAAGATATATTTGCAATGGACTTATAATGACATGCCAGGCCTGGACCCATCTCTTGTAGGGCACCTCTTGTGGTACATCCGATGCAAAACCTGTAAAACAAAACTACGTAAATGCATCCCCAAGTTGCATTACTTTTAAAGCCCGAACTCGAGAAACTCTTGGAAGCTGACTTCAGTACACCTATTATTATCAGGCATGGATAATCTAACATAGTTCCTGTCACCAGAAACTCCTGAAATCAGAATAGGCACAGACTTCCGTTACATCACAAGGCTTGTCCCAAGATGAACTTTCCCCTTGCCAAATATAGACATGATTGTTGTGAATTCTACTGAGGCCTGAATTCTCTCATTAATTGATGGATTCTCTTGTTACAATCAATACGTATGCCGAAGGAGATCAACATAAATGGCATTACTACAACACCATGTTGTTGCACCTTCTGTTATAATGTCCATTCCTTTTTGGGTTGAAATGCTGGTGCTTACCTATCAACGACAATGACTGTTTCTCTTCCATGACATTTTTACATGATATCATGGAGATTTAATGTGATATATATTAATCAAAATCTAAAACACGAATAGGGCATCCCAGTTTGTGGAATGCATTTTTCCGCTATGATTAGTGATTATAAGGGTCATCTTAACCCAAAGAATGTTGTTTGGTTACCGTCTGGTAAAGTATTAGGGTTTATTGTCCACGAAGAGGCTAGAAGTGGATCCTGCCAAAGTCAAAGCCATTATGGAAATGCCCTTCCTCCTCAACGAAGCCTAAAAGAAGGGTTACCAGTCTTCAGGGAAAGAATACAATCTTCGGTCGGCGTTTCATATCCAGTTGGGCTTACAAGTGGCCATCACTTTAATCATTACTCAAGAAAGAATGCACACTTTCACTGGAACCACATTGCTAAATCTTTGCTAAGTTAAAAGAAACTCTCTAGTCCACCGGTTCTTATGTACGTTGCCGATAAACCTATGTTGCTTTATACATCTGCCACTGAACATCCAAGAGCTCTACTAGCACAACATAACAATCAGAAAAGAACAGGCTGTATATTCCTTAGTCGACAGACACTTATTGAGCCATGAAATCCGTTATTCCAAATTGAAAAAGTATGCTTAGTGGTTTCCTTTGCATCCATAAGTTTCGTCATTACTTTGCTGCAATCACACAACTAAGTTGATTCCAAAATTGATCCCAAGTAGTTTGGGGTTGTCCAGACCCATTCGCACGTGAAGAATGTCTAGTTGGGCTTATTATTAGTGAATTTGATGTTGAGTTTGTTCCTAAAAAGCAATAACAGACAACCCTTGCCGACCAACTTGCCGAGGCACCCTTCCTGGCTAGAACCACTTCAGTTTTTCTTTCGTGATGAAGATATTCTACACATAACATCGCCCAGCTTGGGACTCTATTTTTTGATGGAGTCTTGTAATCTCCATGGCTTCCGGGGGCTGTACTTTTGCTTATCCCAACCACCATCGACATGTTTATCCCCAAATCATTTCTACTTAGCATTCCAGTACCAAACAATATCTCAATAATATATAACTTCTCGTCGCGGTGTAAACTGGCTATATCTTGGAAATCCTTACCGAGAGAATTAGTTGTATTATTGGTGTGATTCTTTACTTATCATCAAGCAAGTTACTGATTAATACCGGGGTCAAGGATGGACGAAAAACGTATCCATATAAACACTGGTGGATAGTCTTCAAAGCTATTTTTTTCTTATTAGCTTTGATCAAATTAGATTCCCAGAATTCTAATAATCTTGATGCTATGGCACCATCGGTCCGCTATTTAAATCGCATGGCGGTCTGGGTCAACCCCCATAAGAGCAAGGCATTTGTGCAGAGGAGGTCATTTGCCACCATCACCTTAAGATATGCCTGCCTTGATCTTCCTGAAGAGGACGGAGCTATGTATGTGAGATCATGGTCCCGAATAACCCTTGGACCGGGGGGGGGGATAAGACGATCTTTTATACCTTCATTCGTGATAAAACGTTTCCTGCCGCCATTACAACCATGCATAAACGTGCTTTAAGCACAACATGCCTTCTCGCTACACAACTCATTTTAGTAGAAAATCTCTTTTATATACGAGGATATGATGGCAACCCTGCTGGCCGATGTCTTAATCAGGAAGAATCCTCGAGTGTCTTAGCTGAAATCCCTTCTGGGTATTGTGTGGAGCACACATGATGGTATGCCATTGCAAGAAAATCTTGCGAGTTGGATACTATTGGCCCACCATGGAAAGGTGAAACTGCATGTCATTTTGTCAAATGTTGTCAAGCATTCAAAATCAGAAAGGGAAATCTTATCCACGCGACGGGGCGGGTGTGGGGCCGCAAGCATTAACATCAATACCACACCATGGCCCTGGTCTCGGTCAGGTGGGACTTGACCCTCAACATTATGTGTACTAGATGCGAGGACAACAGCTCCGGTGTGGGGGGGACTGGTAAGTGTCTATCATTACGTCGCGCTAGGTTGGGACCGCTTAGGCTTTCGACCTAAATGGAGGTCAGTAGCTAATGCCTCTTCACTTAGTTTCCGGTAGCCAAATACGAAATTTTAATTTTGCGATAATCTCATATGGTCGATTTGGTATAAAATGGCCTCGCATTGGGTTGCAGATAATGGGAGAAAGATCATGTTAAAAACCAGGATGTAAAAGACCGTAGCCAACGTTTTTACCAACATCAAACTTAATGGTCTACTCCAAACTACCCTCAGGCAACGTCACGTGGAAGCAACCAATCAGAGTACTAAAGCCATCATGGGAGAAAGAGTGTCAACAACCCATGGATGAAATTGGCCATCCTCAAATTACCCCGCTCCTTTGTGGCTTACCGTACATCCTTACGACTGCACGCCGTACCCGGGAGCCGGGGACCCCCATGTTCCCTTGTTTTATGGTTGTGAAGCATTTTATACTATTGAAATAGAACTCCCATTCCTGAGATCTCCCTTAAAGATGTAAGGGTGTTATGAGGATGATCTTTATAGGGTTCAACGGCTTCACTAACTGGAGCTTCTCGATGAGAAAGGTGACTTAATGCTCTCAATCATCTTCAAGTCTATCAAAACGGAAACTGACTGTGCGAGACACAGTTATCTGTAAAAAGGTAAGACCCAGATTCGAAATTGGTGGACTTGTGGTTAAAAGACAAATCAAAATGAATACCACTAAAGAATGAGAAAACAGGAAATTTTGAGCCTAATTGTTAGACCGGGCTTGGTAGGATGTCACACATCTAACTTGTGGCTCTGGGGCCTATAAATGGCCGACTTCAGATGGTCCAGATCTTGATGAACCAATAAGTGTGCAGTTCGATTTAAAGAATGGGTGTGTTTAATCTTGAGGATTTCACTATCCGATATAGATGTACAGGTGGGTTCTTGTCTGCTTTTCTCCAAAAATTCCAAATTGGTCGTATATTCATATCCATTGGCAGAGCATTTTCATAGTCAAAATCCATCTCATATTTGTCTCACGTCCGTATCAAGTGGTTAAGGTAGAGGGGGGGAATCCTAGTTAAGGTTGGGGTAGGGGCATCAATACGGGTGTCGTCCAGCGGTTCGGCATCGGGGCTGTCCTTCGTATGGGTCATACCGGAGAGGAAGGCGACTGATGGTAATAGATCTCCTTCTAATCACTCCTCGTTGCAGAACAAAGCGCTAACTCGTTACCTCCAGTTTCGGCGGTGGGTACGGGCTACCAGCTCGCAGTCTTCGTGGTTGGAACCTGCGCGTCCTACTATCGGTGGGCTGAGAGATTGGGCAATTTGCGTTTACCCAAGAATACAAAGACTTATAAAAGTTCTGAAAAAAGCCATGCAATTCAAGAACTTATAAGAATGCTGGGTCCCAATGCGGGGTCCGGCATAGTCGATAGAGGGGTGGTGTGACGCCACGTACGTGCGTGACGATAGGTAGACGGGAAGGGTGCTGGAAGTAGGGTGCCCTTGAGGCATCTATGTCTGAGCGTCGGTATAACCCTCCTCTTACAAGTTTGCGAAGTGGTTGGAAACGCATAGGGGCAGGTCGGCAGAGCAAGGCATAAGCGACAGGGCAATCAGATGCCAAAGAAAAAAACAAAAAAAACAAAAAAACAAAAAAAGGAAATCAGTCTCCCGCTATATGTTGCCTTTGGTTATCGCCCGGTTGCGTCGTCACTAGTAACGTTGGCAGGCATAGGGATCAGTTGCAAAAATCCAAGAAGCTTAGCAGTTCGGACAAATATAGAATCCCCAAACACGTAAGGTGGTGAGAGTCCTAAGTGAAGAAGAAGCGAGCGCCTTGAAGCGCTCAGATCGTAGTCGATCAGCAGTGGGGGGGGGCCGCACATAACTTTCGGAAGGCGAAGCATGTGACTCATAAAGTGAAAGGCTTTGTTGAAACCGGGGTAGTGAGCGCATTATGAAGAAGGAGGCACAAGTGTGCCGCGGAGAGAGGGGGGGGAGAGGGGGAGCATGTGTCTTGAAGTCAGGGGGGGGGTATCTACCGTGGCCTACGCGCTCTTGATTCTTGGTGAGGAGCCACACACTCTACTAGTTTTGTGTGAGTCAAGAAGGGGGATTTAAATTTTTTTTCAATCATGATCACACCACCACCATGAGCATGCCAAATGGAAAGTGAAATGTAGTGTTATTTTGACATAAGTTCCAATGCGGACAGCACGGTACAGGGGGTCGTCTCTCAAAATAATTCTCACTCTCTGGTCATAAATTTGGCCAATCACAATGTGACAAATCAAAAAAATGTTGAAAATCGGAAAAAAATCCAAAAACAAGTAAAAATCCAAAAAATCAAAAATAGTTGAATCATCAAAAATCCAAACATGTAAAAATGCCAAAGTCCAAAACATTTCAAAACATCCACAATCCAAAACCACATTTCAATATGGGCTAAAAAGCAAAACAGGGAAAAGCAGCAAAAATCCAAAACCAAGCCAAAATCCACAACCTTGTCAAAAGCCAAAAAGCCAAAAACAATGTAAAATCCAAAAATCCCAAACATGTGAAATCATCAAAAAGCCAAAACAGTGTAAAATCCAAAAGCCCGAAACTCAACATTTGAGAAACGTCAAAACCAAACCAGTGTAAACAATCAAACAACAGTGCAAGAACCAGTAGAAAAGTCTGCATAAAATGATAATGCAAAACAAGCATGATAACGGGGAGCAAAATCCCAAAACAAAAAACAGGAGAAAATAGCCAAAATAACAAAAAAGAAAAGAAACCCCCCCAATGGGTGTAAATTGTCAAAGACCAAAACATCCACCCACATTGTAAACCTCAATACAGTAACAAACCCAGTTCATCCGTTGAACTATTATCCCAATGAATGGTCCAGAGCCACCTTATGACTACCAGTGGACGACAAAGGCCCTTCTCTCGCGGAATCCTCGCTTGGGGGGAAAGCTGGGCTTGTTGGCGCAGGGTGTTCCCTAGGGGTGTGGTTGGTTGAAAGGAGATTAGCCCAATCCTGTTGTAAACCTCTGCTTGGGGCAACCTGGAATCATCCTGTCACTGGGTGGGAAGCACGGGTCGGGACAGTAGTTAGCCTGTTCTTGTGGTTGCACATTATATTGGCAAAGTATTAATTGTCTTTCCTTGTATCTTTATATACTTACATGGGCAGTCGTTGATTTATATATCCTGGTGTTCTCTGTAATATTCTGTGGATGTTAGCTGATTCATGTCGGGGTACGTATGGGGCATGCATACTTTCTTATGGCCTCTGCTATGCTCTGGCTTAGCCATTTGGCATGATCGGTTACGGGGTAAGTGCAAAAAGGGCCTTGGTTGATGTGCCGTTCTGTTCGTGGATCACGCAGATTACAGTCTCGTCATCCTCGATCGTTTATATCACGATGCGAGTCCTGGTATTCTATAGTCAATTACAAGATCGATGCCGGGCTTCGGCGTTTAGTATCTTGTCTTCCTCGTCCTGGCATATCAACAGTCTGACTAGGTTGAATGTACGACCCCCATTCAGGGTTCACCCATACTATGGGGCATCTCCAGTTGGCGATCCATCTGTGACACGCGTTGTCATTTGCGAATCCTAGATTGACGATCTTTCTCAAGTAGCATTCACTACCGAACACTCCTTCTCACCCCCCATGTATCAACCATGTGGTTGTTTTGATCCATTCATTCCACTTCTCATTTTACTCCGTCCGCGCGCTTATACCCATATTCCCTTTCTCACCATTCGTTGGGAGGGAGAGGGGAAGGAGGGATGGTCCGGCCTCTCACCCATTGGTATTCGTTCCTTTCACCTGTGTTCATTCCTCGGCCGCTAGGATATAGCAACAAAGAAGTAACGAATAACTTAATACCGGCCTTCTATATGGAATACTCAGTGGAGGTTGACCCTCCCGCGCCGAAGATCTTCCCGTAGAGACGTGACAGTTAGAAAGATCATTCTTCCCCCGGAACTGCCCTCGTGGGGGTCATCAAATGCACCCGTCACCACCCGAAACACATCTTCCGAACTGGGGCCACCTCTCTACTTTGTCCCATTCCCGGGCGGTCCCGCATCTTACTTCCCATGGGGCATCCCAATTAAGGATTCCCCTCACACTCGCCACCCTCCACTGCATATCTTCCTTCATCCTTCATGGTTAAGGCTCCTTGTGTCCGGGTTATTCTTTCCTTATTAATTATCCACCGTCAATCTCTATCATAGGGGAGTGCTCCACTTAGGCATACCTCACTCACTCTTTTTCCTCATCCTTCCCCAAATCCCACATTATGCCTGGTCTCCTACTTACAACTTACAAACGCTCTCGTAGTATGAAAATTCACTTGAGGGTCCCCTTCATTCCAGTTTGTTATACCCTATTTCCCACAACTCACATCATCGCTTCTCTTCTCAGCTTGGGTGGGCGAGGCTGCGTAACCATTCCAGGGGGGGGGGGTGCCAGAGCCGCATGGGCATCTGTACTTAATACTTCCACTTAGGTTAATCGACCCTGTTGGCCTTCCCCATCCCATCATATTTCAGATCACACCTCATATTTCTCCCACCAGATCGATTGCTGAGTCCTCTTCTTCCGCCTACCATGGTCCAGGGCCCCCTCCGCCAATGATCATTTTTGTCTTTATTTATCTTTGCTCAAGTGCATCCCTATCGGGTTGTTTTGGTGACCCTAGGAGGGGGGGGACGAAACTTCTCTAGCATATGATGATGCTTACGTTAAGAGATTCGTCTTAAGCAGTAGTACATTGTGCATCTTACACTCGGGCCCATCACCTCCAATCCACCACCATATTTCCTCTTCATTCCCATGCCTCACAGGGGGGTGCATTTTTAACCACCACTATCACCCGCCCTGCTTGCATTTTACTTAAAAACCCTCACCCGAGCATGCAGATCTCACGAAGATCGCCTCTTTAATGATGATCTGTCTCCTTGCCTTTCCCCATCACTACCCACCCTTCGCCCTTCCTTTTTTCTCCTTTCGCCCCGATTCTGTCACACATCCTTTCACCGTCCGTTTGATCGTCGCGCAACACAACCACAAATTGCTGGTCTCGCTTGCCCCCTAATTGTCATCTCCAGTTCTGTGCTGCAACTGGCAAGCTTACTTAACCACGATTATTCCGTCACTGGAACAATCTTTATTTTAGGGGTCCTCCCTACGCGTACCTTGTCATCATGAACTTCTCTCTCCCCCGTCATTCTAGTTCAGCGTTTATTGATCGTTTCTGGGTTCTCCCCCCCAATCAATAAATAAATCAAGAGAGGCGGGGGAGGTCCGGTAAAATTACCTCCACTTTTTTTCCTCCTAGCGTAATTAGTCCTTCTGCCCATATCGTCTTACAGGGACATACACCGGCATGGCCTTCTCAGGCGCCACAATGGCACATTCGTGGTCCTGGTCGCGGTCGCGGTCCCCTCCGGGTGATCGCGCTGTCGACCTGGCGATATGCAATGTGTTCTTCCAGTGCTTTGGTCTATGGTGCGTTTTGGTTTCTTGGTTCACGTGGCCGGGGTCGGACGGGCTCTTTTGGGGCTGGGGGGGTGGGGGGGGGGGCCTCGAGTGTCAGGGGCACGCTCGGAGAAAAAAAAAAAACAACAACGCTAACCCTCCTGGGAGTGCAGGCAACTTCTCCACCCAAAAACCAGACATACGCCATCCCTCACTTCAAGTTTCTTAAAACACGAGGCATTAACCAGCCTCTGAGCAAAAGATCGCAAAACTCGTCGCTCCCTAGCATGTCTACCGGAGGACGAGGCGGCAGCACACAATATGACGCACCAGGACAACTGAAGGGGGGGGGGTTAAGGTGGGGACTCGATTGTTGTCCTAGCTCATTCGTTCAGTCATCATCGTTCGGGTGGGCGTCTCTCCCGCACTGCATAATTGTGTCAAGGCCGGGGTTCGCCTTGCAAAGATGTCAATCCGGCAGGGGGTGCCGCTCCAGCGGGGGACCTGCAGGCCGCGTGTAGTCCCTGGACCTTCAAAGGGGCCCGCTGCATTCAGCCGGCCACACCAAAGACTGCCGAAGTCCCAAAGCCACTCATCATAACTGGGCAACGGGGTTGTCCATAACGTCCCTTGGAGTAGGAAGTACATAGGAGTGACCGCATAATTCGAGCGAACGGGACTATATTCAAGGCGGGGGCACGGCAAGAATGGTGTTGGCTTTGCCACGCCGTAGACCCCACATCACGCGGGTCAAAGGATGGTCCCCTAAACGGGGTCCCGAGCGCATGGGTGTGGCATTGGCGCTCTTGCTTAAGTCCCCCAGTCTCGGTCGCTCCGGAGTAGGTCCCTCCGCCCCCCCGTTCGGGGGGTCACGTGTGGGTTACCCATCGCGCGGGTGGGGGCCATCCCGTGCTGGTGGGGTGGCCGGCGTCGGCATGATCTGGAGAGCTGGCTTCATCATAGGCCGGGGTGGGGGGGACCGGGTGGTCCGGGGTTCCGAGGGTCCCATCATCCGAGGTAGCCGGGAGTGCAGGCTCTCCAGCACTTGGCCAGGCCAAGCGGATGGTCGGCGTTGAACAGGGGCCTTCTAGCGCAGTGGCCTGTCCAGCTGAGTACCCACGGGTGCAGGAGTGCGCGGGGTCCTGTCGGCCAGCATGGCCGGGTGGAGCCCGGGCGCCATGCCCAGCCCCTCGTCGAGGTCCCGGGCCCCCGAGAGGGGGGTCTAGTCTGCGTAGGGGGGGGGTGGGGGGGCGTCCTCGGCCCGGGTGGGTTCGAGCACATGGTTTCCCTCCGTAAGGTGGCCCTGCAGGGGCGGGAGAACCTGTTGGGCATGGGGGGGCCGGGCGGTGTTGGATCACCGCCACGGCTCCGACAGGTGGGGCGGGTGGCAAGCGCCAGATGGGCGGGCCAGAGGCTTGCCTATGGGGAAGTGCCTCTCAAGGGAAGGAGATTCCGGCAATCTTCTCCGGGGAGCGTCGTGTCTATCGGTCACGTTCCTCCGCGCCCGCAAGAAGGGGGCACGGGGTCGGCATGACCACGTGCCCGTGGGTTGGCGGGCACCACCCCGCCCGGGGCGTCAGGCGGTCAGATGGGGCGCGGCCGGGCTCGCCTCTTTTTCACACGGCCTCGCCCCGCCAGAGGGTGGCGGGGGGGCGCCGTTCTCGCGTTCTGTGCTGGGGTGGTCGGTACGGGGGCCCAGGGCCCTCCGGGTCAAGCTGCACACCACCGACGCAGTGGAGGGGGGCCGGGACCACGCATGGTCGCCGGCGGAGGTAGCCTGGTAATCCCAGTGCCACGGCGGCACTCATCCAGTAGCAAGGTGAGTTCCCTTCCTGAAATCCCCGGTACGAGCTCGGGTGGGGCTGCCGCCGGCAGTGGGGCACAGCTCCGCTATTGCAGGTCAGCCCGGCACACACCCGCGACGCGGGCAGGGGCCTCTTGGGGGGGGGCCGGGGGGGGGGGGGCCGGGGCAGCATTCCGCGGGCCCCTAGCACCCGCGTGCCGCGTCGCTTATTGTCTACCGCTTTGCAGGCCTGTTGGGTTCCCCTCGCCTATCCTGCCCGTACGCGGCGCAGAAATCAACCCCCCCCGAGCCAGGCGCCCGGGGTCCGGCGGTGCCCACACCCCCACACCTGCATTCAGTCGATTGAATCTTTCCTCCATGGTTGGCTTCATGCAAAGGGGCAGTTCCAAGATCTCTCCACGCTCCATTATGCGGTCTCCCTCGGGGGTTCCTCGCGCCGAAGCATTTCCTGTTCTTTTCGAGAGAGTTTTTCTGTCATATGATTTCATTCTCATGGGAGGTCAGCTTTCTCTCGTCGAGGGGGAGGGCCTCACCACTTAATCCATAATCACATCTTCTCATGACATTTTTGTCTTGGAGGATACTATGACATCCATCACTCACCACTTTCTATTCTCCCCAACAAACATTCGCTCTACCTTTTAAAAAGTAGATTGAATTCTTCCCCCATATCGTCTATTTTCTTTGAAAGGACATTACTTTCATAGTACCCTTCCAAAGAGGGGCAAATGTAGACACCCCAATTTCATATCTATCCTAAATCAATTAATTCCCCTTCCTCATTTCCCACAAAAATACACTTCGAATTAATCAAATATAATTTGATTAATTATCTATTTCAAAATTTAAAAATAATCTAATCCTCACCACATGTCATTATTCTCCATGTTTTTCCACTATTGAATTAAAAATTCAAATTCAAATCCTCACCCATTCTTCGTGGTCCCCACTCACCTAATATCCTCCACTTATGAATTAAAAATATAATTCAAATCCTCGCCCATTCTTCGTGGCCCCCACTCACCTAATCTTGCACACATTTTCAAACCACTCATCTAATCTTGCCCACATTTTCAAACCACTCACCTAATCTTGTCCACATTTTCAAACCACCCACTTAATCTTGCCCACATTTTCAAACCATGATTACTTAAATTAATCTAAGTTAATCATTCCCCCAGGCTATAAATACAACCTATATATTTTATTTTCATAGCTTACATTAAAAATTCAAATTCAAATCCTCACCCATTCTTCGTGGCCCCCACTCACCTAATCTTACACACATTTTCAAACCACTCATCTAATCTTGCCCACATTTTCAAACCACTCACCTAATCTTGCCCGCATTTTCAAACCATGATTACTTAAATTAATCTAAGTTAATCATTCCCCCAGGCTATAAATACAACCTTACCCCTCCCCTCTAAACACACAGAGAATAAGCTTTCATGCCATATCTAAGTTCTTGTATCCTTTGAGAAAAGAACATCATTTTGCCTCATCCTAATGCCAAAATAGCCTCATAATCCTTTTTCCCATCTAGTGCAAAGTAAGAAGATCGTTGTTGCAGGAAGGTCTTGCTCCGTCTTGAAGAAAAGCACCTACATATCACAAAATTAGGGCTCAATCCAAGTTTCCTAGCCCATTCTGAGGTTTTCTATGGAACACGAAGGAGGAGGTACGATTATTGGTATTTTACTTCCTTGTTAGTAGTGTATTTTTCATAGCCTACACTTCTAAATAGCATAAGCTGAACAAACATAAAGGAAATAACACTCTTAGGATGGTATTTTTCTTAGTGTTTCTGCTTGGCTTGTGTGTTAAGGTGAGAGGACACGTTTTTCATCTTTTTATTTCTCCTTACATGCTCCTCATCATAGTTTGTGTATTCTAACTTTGTCTGAGTATGCCTGGATCTCATTTTCATCATTCTCAAAATTTTGGGTTTGATTCCACACTTGATTTTAAATCACAACCACCTTTTTTTTTCATCTCTATCTCAATTTCATAGTAACCGATGTCGGTCCAGCGACTGTCATCGGTTACCCAACCGGCGTTAGTTTACTATTATTTTGGTTAACCTGTCCAAAAGGACACCTGTTTCATATTCTTTGTTGTTCAGAGTCTCTATAACTCTCAGCATCTTCTTTGTCTTGATAAAATCCATCTACATCTTCTCTACTTGGTAGATTATCAATCTTTTGCCTTGTTTCACAAACTGTTCTTTTTCCATAATGATCGAATGTGGTTACATCTGAATGACATTAGTTTACCCTAACTAACATTGGTTAGCCTATGTAATTTTCTAACTAACATTTTTACCCAATCCACCTACCACTACATGTTTTTTCCCATTTTCTGTTATATTTCTGTGTCATTTACAGAAAGTAATCCTACCAAATCAGCACTTGTTCACATGGTGTTGACTCGTAGCTAAGCAATGCCCTCATATTCCATGCTAGTATTCAACCACTCCCACCTAGTCCTTTACCACCTTCTATTCTATCACCCATGGATCCTACCTAACCTATCACCATCACCACAGGTGATAAGAAGTTTTCACGACTCATTGACCAGAACCCTGCCACCTTACAGTTCTATCTTTACCACTCATCCACTTGAGATGCTTCAGGTCAATTGATATACAACATGACAGTACCTATCTCCTCGAAACTCATTCCTACTTCTGCTTCAACCCCTTCTAGCTCCGCATTACCCACACCTACCTTGCACCCAGTCATTTCACAGTTAGGCCTAATACCTTCTATGACCGTTACGTCTGCCATATCTATTGCACCCGTAACATCCACTATACCTTTTTCAACCACTAAGAACATAACCTCATCCATGCCTATTGTCTCACATATACCCATAGCAACACAACCACCCCTGGTTTCAATGACCCCTACCCCATTTCAAAACATTTTCCTTTCTATTCTACATTTGTTAGCCCCCATCATTACTAGAGTTAGCTCAACCCTTCCACCTCCATATATGTACTATCAGTAGCTTCCCGTTTCATCTATCATTCATTATGGGTATGTACCCCATATCTCACTCCCTCATTCTCAACCTACCTATGTGGCATCACCATATACTGGAATGCCACCGCCATCATATGTCCAACACAACCCTCTTACGCTATAGGAGGTACCCATCCATCTCCACCTACCAATGACCTCATCAAGTTAATGATGGAAAAAATGTAGACACTGGAGGCCATCAGTTTCTGGCTCACGGAATTCTCTCACCTATGATGAGATTTGTAATGAGCACATACACCCATCCATTCCTATTTATTCATATCTCGTACATTGGGAGATGCCTAAATTTAACCACGTCAACAACAAAGAGGACCCGCAACAACATTTGCAGTCTTTCAAACATGGGTGTTATTTGATTGCCCATGATGACGGTTTGCTTCTGAGGACCTTTCCCATCTCTCTGACCGGGCCCAGATTAGACTGGTATAGTGGATTATCTAGACAATCTATCTACTCATTTAATCAGGTAGCCCAAGCCTTCTTAGATCACTTCTCCATCAACATTGTTAAGAAGGTTACCATAAATGACCTCTACTCTAGGCATCAATATGATGATGAGTCTATCATAGATTCTACCACTCGGTGGCATAGCCTAATTAATCAACTCACATTTCAATTACCACAAACCAAACTCATATATCTCTTCACACGGGCTTGTGCTAGACATATTTTGTTGACCCTACAGCTGTAGACTTTATGAACCTTCGATGAGACATTCACCATGGCATGAAAACTAGAGATTTGAGCCATCAAAGAAAATAAAATACAAATATGCAATAATAACCTAGAATTTAGGTCAAATGATACCTATTCTTCTTTGAAACCATAGAATAATTAGTCAAAAAACCAAGGGAACTGCCAATGCAATGGTACTCAAGGCCAACCTAGCTCATCCATCAAATAAGGCTAATCCCTCATCTAATCTTTCCCCTATACATACTTTTCAATTCAGATGAGAACAACGGAAATATATCCCAATTACGGAGCCTTATTATTCTATTTTAGAAAATCTCGTTAAAGTTACGGCCATCACCCTTCCTCCTCTAAAGCCACACACTGGTTTTGATCTTGCTTGCCCCACATCTGCGTGGTACAAAGAGCATGACTTTTGTAACTATCATTGGTTAAAAGGTCATAATGATGGCAACTACATTACTTTTAAGAACATTATCTAGGAAATGCTCGAGAATAGTGAGTTGGTCTTGGATAATCCTAATGTGCCTATCAACCAAAACCTGCACATTTTCAATTACCCATTTCCTAATCACACCCCTTCTTCTAACCAAATTGGGGAGACCTCAACTAATGATAACAACACCTGGGAGGTTCATGTTATTGTCAATGACACACCAGTTGCTTCCCAATTGCCTCACATTCCTTCCATAGAGAAAATCCTAGCCCGAAGTCCTCCACCTACACATGAACCCACTTCACCTATTCCTCTACCCATAGAGGAACACCCTTCATCTCCTCCCTCACCTATGAAGGATCCTTCTGTTAACATCGAGACCACTTCACCGTTGGATTCTCCACCTAGAGAATCGTCACCAGTAATACCTCTCTGACCCATGGGAGATGCTTGTTCATCTCCACCACCCACAGAGGAGCACCCATCATCTCCTCCACCTATCAAAGATCTAGTAGAAATTTCGTTGCCTGTAGGTGACCATTTTCCATCAACCACCCAAGATCTTGTTGACTTAATTTTGGCTCTCTTACCCACAAAGGCTAAAGCTAGTGATTTCCCCATTTCTAAAACACATTTTATGGGAATTTCCATTGGATCCACATCAACCTCACCCACAACAGTGTCGTTCTCACGCTTAGCTGATCATCTAGATTATGTGGATAGAGCCTTAATTTGGGGGTGTCTTCTACTTCCTGTCTCAACACAAATGTAGATCTCACTTGTTGACACCTTCACTATCTATCCAAAAGTGTTTCGGCTGACCGTACCAAACACAACCACAACTATCAAAAGTTCTCCCACAATAGAACTCATGGCTCAACTCACACCTCTACCTATAACCCAACATGCATCTACATCCAAACCCACACCTACTTTAGGGATCATCCCAATGGCTAGCCTTACTCATCCACCCATCAAATTAGATTTAGCCACGTCTTCCAAAACTTAAAAGTTTCACTCAGCCCCTAAACAGAAGAACCAATCTCCTAAACCTCATACAAAAACTTCACCAACCACACCCTTACCACATTCACCCCTTCCATCCATCCTAGGACCTCACCCCTTGACCCTGGCTAAGAAACTCCTATCCACCATTAATCCTAGAACGCCGCAACCCATTTCCCCACTGCAGACCTCTAATATACCCAAGAATCTGACACAACCTCCACCCACACCTGTAACATTTTTACCACCCATACCTCCAATACCATGAATAACTTCTTCACTACCTATGAAACTTCCTTCCCTTTCCCTCATAACTCCTACCCAGCCTATGCCACCTTCCTCCGCAGCACCTCGGTTACCCCCATGGGTAACCCGCCCTCTTCCACCATATTATTTTCCCTCTACATCACTTGCACCTATCACCTTTACCCAAGAAGGTGCAACCTAAAGGAAAAAACCTGCTACCCTCTAATAATGTAGGTAAACCAACAACACACTCTATTTCCAGTTCATCTACAATGCCCCTACCCAAATAGACATGACCAATGTCTAAGACCATAGCTTAACCCACTCCCCCTCTGACAAATACTATTCCTATACAATCAGCTGCACTTGCACCCAAACCCACATTCACCTCCCATTGTGATCCACTAGCGGGATCCTATGCCAAAATCTTAACCAATCTCCTCGAAACTTTCGTCATCACATTACCACCTCTTAGACCTTACGACCCACTCAAACCCAAACCAAAAGGTTTTGACAAAACCAAAATTTGCACCTACCATCGTGTGTCAGGACACGATGTAGAGAACTATAAGGCTTTGAAAGTCACTCTTGTCCATTTGTGTCCTCCTAAAGAAAATTTTGATGATGATGATCTTCTTAATGAGGACCCCATTTTGCCAGCACCAATTTCCATAGTTCTTCCCTCAGTGCCTACTCAGTGACCAAAATACCCACCCCCACAAATCTTAGAGCCGTCCCAAAGATTCAAAATTAACATGGTTCGTATCAAAGAACTCGCTAAACCTCCACCCAAATGTCGGTGTGCCCAACTTATTTCACAAGGTTCCTTCCCACCACTTGGATTTTTCCCTTCCTTCTGTTACACCTTTCATGGCTCACCTACTTCATCCACCTCCCCACCTCAAATCAACATGATCCATGCTGTCATCCATGCTTATAAGGACAAAGGAAAGGAAAAGGAAACCGACCCACCAACCAACCCTATACCCAACATACCATCTGCACCCAAACCTAAAGTCACTATCTATGGCCCCACATATCCTATTTCTAATGGTGTTACACATCGCGCAATGCTAAAAAAATTACACCAATCCTCCCTCAAAATTTCCTTGTATGACCTCATCCAAACCTCTAAATCCCATCGTCAAGCTCTCATGGAGGTTCTTTAGTCTATTGAGGTTTTACCCAATGACCCCACACCAATAGCTTCCATTATTACACCTCATCATGTAGCCTCTCTCACTAAATTACCACCTTCTTCTACACCTCCACCTACTCACCAAGTAGCTACCCTTAGCTTCTCAGATGAATAAATCACACAACACCACACTAATGACCCTGATCCAACCCTTTTCATCTCTGTCCATATTGATAATATACATGTATGATGTGTTATGATTGATGGAGGTGCTAGCATTAACATTATCTCATCCCATGTGTTTGACCAAATGTGCATACCTGACAACTGCATGCATAAACATCCCGTCATGTTGCATTCATTTAATGATGTTATCACTCCTACACTTAGCACCATCATCCTCCATGTTTGTGTGGGCCCCCATACTATTTTTAGAGTTATTTTATGTCTTGAAGGGGGAATTTCAATATAACTTGTTGCTTGGTAGACCCTGGATTCATGTCATGGGTTGTGTTCCTTCTACTTTGTATCGTTGTGTGAAGTTTGAGCATGAAGGACACACTTATACTGTTCCAAATGACCCATCACCTTTCAAAACCTGCAACATGCTTCACCGACCCAATGACATGTTTGTACCCATTAAGGCGTCTACATCCATGACCACTTCTTCTTCACCTACACCTCCACTCACTAGTATTACCACTACCTCAACCACACCTAAATCCCCCGTTCCTACTGCTTCCACAACCTACATGGCCAACCCATTAGTGTCCTAATCATCTGGATCCACCTCTAATCCAATCTCTAGCACATCGTCTATCCCAGCTATCCACATATTGACCACCGATCCCTTAGATGTATTTTTTCAACACCTCACTCTATGGGAGTATCACCTATATAATGTCAACACATTCCTTACTCCACAAGAGTATGGAAGCCTTCACCAACACCCTGAGTACGATCACTACATAGGAGAGTGTCTCCTTTATGGTCCTCCCCACCTTAGCACAAATCTCACCTATGGGGGACTTGACACTTCCAATTATACACCTGAACTAACATCACAAACCCACCCCTTTTCTACCGACCTCCAGTCCTCACCAATCATCATTTCACCCACACCTTCCTACACCGATGTGCGTGGAAAGGTTTTGGTTTTGGGTTTTATGAGTAAGGCCATCACACTGTTATTCCATGTACTATCCGTAAAGATAACGACCATAGTGGTATCGGCTTTGCTGAACTACCTACCAAAAAATCTTGCAATGAACTTATTGAGGATATCGACCCTTCTTTACCTTCTTCACCTACTCCACCTTCTTCACCACCTTCACTAATAGATTCGATGGATTAAAAATCCATTCCTCCTAACATTTTGTTTGTAAACACCATTTCCTTGGGGCCTCTAACTTATCAATGTGAGTGTGAGGCTCCCTCTTCTCTTCCCTTCATGTATCCTGAAATGATCAATGATGATACACCTTCTATTAATGTCGTTTAATGTCAGGATGATGAATCTATACTCACCTATCTTGGTGCAGAAGACTCTTATATTCATTGGTCGTTACCATCTAAGATGTAAACCATGTTGAATGAATCGAATATTGAAATCAACATCCATACTTAGGACAACCCGCACATTTTAAAGATTGGCCAATCTTTAGATACTTGCTAAACAAGAAGCCATCACATCTTTTCTCAAAAATCATAACCATGATTTCACTTGGTCTTACATTGACATGCCCAGTATTGACCCCACCATAGTGTTCCACAATATCATAACCATTCCCGATGCCAAACTCATGAAATAAAACCTGAGGAAAATGTAACCTCACATCACTCTTCTGGTCAAAGAAGAACTTCATCACCTTCTTTGTGTTTCCTTCATCTTACCCATTGATTATCCCTAATGGATTTATAACATTGTCCCCATCAGTAAGGTGATAGGGGGACTTTGCATTTGCACAGATTTATGTGACCTCAATCTAACTTGCCCAAAATATGACTTTCCTCTACCTGGTATTGACAAGCTGGTTGACCTTGCTGCTGGTCATGAGATGCTATCACTCATGGATGGTTTCTTGGGTTATAACCACATCTTGCTTGCCTCATAGGATCAACAAAAAACCACATTCATCACCCCTTTGGGGACCTTATGCTATTGAGTCATGTCTTTTGGCCTTAAAAATGATGGTGCCACATATCAGCTGGTTATGACTTACATTTTCCATGACATCATGCACCGTATATTGGAAGATTACGTAGATGATATCCTTTCTAAATATAAATGCTACTCTGAGCACCTCATTTTCCTAAAAACTATCTTTGACCATCTCATTAAGTATTGTGTTCTCCTTCAGCCCAAAAAGTGTGTCTTCGCAGTTCTCTCAGGAAATCTCCTAGGATTTATCATTTCCTTACATGTTATAGAGGTTGACCCTGCTAAAGTCAAGGCCAATATAAAAATTCCTCCACCCACTAACCTGTGGAAACTTCTTAACCTACAAGGAAATTTTTAGTTTATTCACCATTTCATTTCGCAACTTGCTGATCGATGTTAGCCATTTCATCATCTTCTCAAAAAGGATGTCTCCTTTAAATGGGATGATGACTGCCACAAAGATTTTGGGGCCTTAAAATAATACCTTCTCCAACCACCCATACTCATTCCACCTAAACATGATCAACCCTTCTACCTATAAATCTGTACTACCGATCACTCCTTAGGGACCATGATCGCTCATCGTGATGAACAAAATAGGGAGTAGGTGGTTTATTACATAAGTTGTACTCTTCTAGGCTACAAAACCTGATACACCCATGCCAAAAAATTTTACTTAGCCTTAGTTTTAGTTGCCGCCAAACTCCGCCATTACCTACTCAACCAAAAAATCTATGTTGTGACCAACACCAACCCCTTACACTTTATGTATGCCAAACCTTACCAAAATCAACATGTTGCACGCTAGCTTGTTCTTTTGGCCAACCTCAACCTCACATTCATTCATCAAAATTCCATTAAGGGCCAAGTTATTTCCGACCAATTGGGTGACGCACCTATTTCTGAGCATCAACCCTCTAACATTGACTTTCAAGATGAGTCTATTGCTACCCTTTCCCTGGACAAACCCGCTTACCAAATGACACTCTTCTTTGATGGTTCCAAGTGTCAGCGTGGGGGTGGGGCTGGTGTTATCCTCATTCCACTTAATGGTGAACACATGCCTTTGTCTTTTAAACTTGATTTTGATTGTAAAAACAATATTGTTGAATACGAAGCACTCGTATTGTGTCTCTAGGCTTCTTACGCCTTAGATGTTAAGTCAATAAACATATTTGGTGATCCTCAATTGGTCATAAAAAAATTCAATGGTATATACTTGTGTAATAATGAGATACTTCAAAAGTATAAGCATCATGTGGACATACTTTTGATCATCTTCGACCATTACGCCCCTCAAACCATCCCACGTTCTACCAAAAAAATTGTAGATACCATGGCATGTTTGGCTTCTAAAATACCTACTTCACCCGCCAACTCTAAAATCTTTGGTGCCATATAAAGACTCCAATCACCTTCTTATTTACCTTATGAAGTTTACTCTATCGGAAGCACTACTCCTGACCAAAGTGAGATTTGGTATAAACAATACTCAGACTATCTTTTCCTCTCCATCTTACCTCCCGACCTCACTCGTAATGGACAATGTTCCTTTCTTAAAAGGGTATCTCGTTACGTCATCATGGGTGGCCTCCTCTATAAATTCAACTTTGATGGTATTCTCTTATGGTGCCTTACGAGTTCTAAAATTCCCTATACCATTAAGTAAGTTCATGATGGCATATGTGGAGGTCATTTCAGTGGCCTTACTGTTGCTAAGATTATTCTTTTCCTAGGATTTTACTGGCCGACCCTTAACCATGATTGTTGCGACTATGTTAAGCATTGTGTAAAATGCCAACAACATGCCAACCTTCATCATACACCCAATCATGCCTTATAGGTCACCCGTGACCTTCGGCCCTTATCTTAATGGGGTTTGGATCTTGTCAGAGAAATTAATCCCTATTTTTCCCAGTGACATCAATGGACCATCACCGCTACTGAATATTACACCAAATGGGTTGAAGCCATACCTCTCATCTCCATGAAAGCTAAGAAAATATGTGAACTCCTCAATCATCACATTATTTGTCACTTTGGTGTTCCACATGACCTCATCACTGATAACGAAAAATAATTCAAAAATAAAACCTTACGAAAACTTTGTGACACCTTCGGTATTCAACTAATTTTCTCGTCACCTTATTACCCACAAATGAATGGCCAAGTTGAATCCATTAGTAAAACCCTGAAAAAATTCACATGAAAGTGGTTAACAATACTAGGAAGGACCGGCTTATGCACATTCCTTTTGCCTTATGGGTGTACCGTACTAGTATTCACACGTCCACTACTACCACTCCTTTTTCTCTAGTCTATGGTACAGAGGATGTTCTACCTCTCGAAGTCCAGATTCCATCCCTTTGTATTTATCTCCATGACATGCTCAATGATGATGACTTTTACTAGGACCATTTAGCACAACTTCAGTTATTAGATGAAAATTTTATTAATTCTCTTAACCATCTCCAAGTTTACCAAAAATATATCAAATTTTCCTATGAAAAACGTGTTCATGAATGAACCTTCCAAGTTGGCGATCTCGTCCTGAAGGAAAATCAACATGTAACCAGAGTAAAAAAAAGTAAACAGGAAAAATTTGATCCTAATTGGCTTGGACCATACATCGTGACTCATGATTATGGATCAATTGCTTATTGTTTATCTTCACTAGATGGTAAACCCAAGCCCAAGCCCCTTAATGCCTTGTAAATTCGACCATTCTACTGTTGACTTTCAGTCCTACCTCACCTTCTGCCTCTTTTCATGCTCACCCCTTGAACACTATTCACTTCCCTCATTTCACTACACCTTCCCCAATGATTAAAAAAGAATCATGTGCATACCCATCACTCTTATACCCTCTCTTAAATATGTGTACCACAGCTCTACACATGGCATGATTCTCATGGATACTTTTTGTCTGCTTTCAGATGAGACCCCATGGTCATTTCACCTTGCTTTCTGAACAAGAATCTGATTTTTCACCTCAGTATTGTTCATGACTTAAAATATCTCACATCGGATCCAAATCCTTGAGTCAACCTTCCAATAAAAATATGAATCCCTGAAAAAGGACATCTTTCTCTACACATCTCTATTATAAATAGACTTCTCCCTCGAAGGACAGCTATGTAAAGCTTGTTTAGAAAAAAAAAACCAAAGCTTCTCGCATCAATTAGCTTTACGAAGACCTCAATGATTTAATTTTCTCATCCCATATATACTTCCCACATCAATCAATCTATCTCAAATACAAGTCAAAATAGAAAACTTTTTCATGATGGACTTGCTTAATGTGATCTTTGATCTCTTGCCAAAAGGCATCCTACCTCATACCATATAACCTAACCATTTTTTTTCTCACCATTTGCACCTTCATTTCTTGTCACCTCAAGGGAACTGATAAAACCATGACATTTGGTGATCATGTGACTATTCTTAACCTTTATAAAAAATCAATCATGTAATTTCTTTAGGGTCTTGTTATCCAAAATGAGCCCCTTCTTATTTTGGCTAACTTTCTATCATTCTTTCCTTCTTTGTGCTTAAAATTCTATTTGAACACATTTCAAACACTCAAAAGATTCTATAAATGGCTTCATTAGATAGGATTTTTCTTCCCCTTTCCAGAAAGGTAAAGAAGTCCTCCTAACTCCTTGTATTTTTTGAGTTATGGCTCGATGGAGTTTGGAGGGGAAATTTTCCCTAGGCGGGCCCACGGAGCTAAGTTGGAAAATTTTCCAAAGAGGTTCAGGATGACAGAGTGGAGAAGTAAATGTTTCCAAGGAATTTGGTGAGTTGGAAAAGGTGTACTGAGAAATTCGCCACTTATCCTTTTGGGGAAAAAGGGGGTAAAGTCAAAATCTGGCCCATAAGCCCGCAAATGAAATGAAATGATGCTATGTGTCCAAGTCAGCAGTGGGAATCAAGGGGTCAGAAGGATTTTTTATTTTTTTTTAAAAATAAAAGTACAAAGGTGAAAAATTAAACCCACTGTCCCATCAACCAATAGGATGGGGCCACGTGTCCACATCAGCAGCGAAGTGGCAGGGCCGCAGAGAATTTTGGGAAAATTTCCCAAATTTGCAAAAAGACGCAAAATGTTGTTTTGAAGCCGTGGATCAACCAAAAGGTGCCATGTGTCATCAAAGAAGTGGGGCATAGAGGGTTTTTGGAAAAATTCCCAATTTGAAAAAAGAAGAAAAAGGTCAAATTTTGGCCCGTGAACCTGAATTTTACCCTAATTTTGCCATTTTTTGCCCTAAATCTTCAAAGGGGCTCATCTTTCACACCAGAGCTTGGATTTTAACATTTTTTATATCATTGGAAATTTGGTGAAATTCTCCACATGATGGACCCCTCAATTTTAAATTTTGATGGATTTTTATGGGATAAAATTGAATAAATGTCCCTGGCATGGGAAAAAATGCAGAACTAACCCCCAACCACCAAAATTGATGAAGTATGGCATCTGTTTATTCTCCAGCATGGATGAATGCATCAAAAAATGGATTTTTGAGGGTTTCATTACTGGTTTAATGAATCTTTTTGGTGGTTGGAGTTTTAAAATGGATTTTATGCATTCTCTCTCTTCTGTTCTACGTTTTCATCGATAAAAAGTCAATTTTCACTCATTTGAAAAAGTTGTTCATCCTTCTTCTCTGCCTCTCCCTACTTTTCTTACCTAGGGTCAAAAATGGAGTTTGAACCTCCTCCCCTGCTCTGTAATGGTGTTTTTTTCCTCTCTCCCACAAATGATGTTCTATGAAAACTTCAGGAGCAATAAAAAATGTTGTTTATGATGCATTTTTCCATCCTTGCTCGTTTTTTGGTTGTTTTCTTCTTTCCTCTCTTCATTACAGGTATTTGTGGATGTTTGGATGTTCATTGTAGCTTTTAGATATGTTTTCATGGAGTTTTCGAACATTTTATGTGTGAAATACATCTTTTTTCTATGATGCACTTGTCCATCCTTTCCATTATTCACCTCTTCTTGTTCTATGGCAGTTTTGATAGATAATCAACACTTTCCTTCTCTGGTGTATCACCGTTTTAGTGTATGCTTTGTCTTTTCCAATTTTCTTTCTCTCCGTGTCTCTTTAGAAGTTATATTAGGTTATATTAGCTTGCCTGCATTGGAATAGTTTGTGGTAGGTAGTTTAGGAAGAGGAACCAACCTTCTCTGGAGAGATTTCCCCATTTGTAAAGGTCCCACACTTTGGGAAATCTCAATGTTGTGCAATCACACCAAATGACATTACCTTAGAAAATCAGATCCATAACTCATTTAGGGTTCCTATGATTTTACACTAACATTTTTGGCACGCTCGGTGGGACCTTAGAGGTCTTCCACTTCATCTTTTGCAGGTTGGTGTGTTCCTGTGAAGATTTCAGCCTTTGGAGGCACTTGCAAACACATATGGCGACTCCATCTTATCAGTAAACCATCTTTGAAGTTGCAGACCTTCTTTCCATTCATTTTCATTTTTCATCCATTCTTCCTTCCATCTCTTCCATCTTCTTTTATCCCATAAAGTTTTGCAATCATGACTTCATTTCCATCATGGAATTCACATTTACAACAGCAGTATATTCCACCTCCAACATGTTTTACAACTCCTTCAAATCAGCATTTTGAACAAATTCAAAATCATCATGCTTACCCATATGAGCAATACCAAAATCAGTTTGGTTATGAAACATATCAAGAGAAATGTTACACATGCAATGATAGTAGTCAAATGCAAGATGCTGGTTTATTGGAGAAGATCCAAAAGATGGAGGCAAACATGGTGTAATCTAGGGCTCAAGCTCAAATGCAGGCTTTTGGAATTGGTTGCAGGGAACCTTGTCCATGGGTTGGCCCTTTTCCAAGACACTTCAGCCCTCAGGAGAAGTTAGAATTCATGATTTAGACACTGCCCCAACTTGCACAATGGACAGTGGAGATAGAGGCCTATAAATTTGGTGCTGAGCAACCTTGTCAAGGGGTAAGTTTTACACCATCATCTTGTTTTTCTCTTTCCATTCCTCAAGCAGCACCATCTCATTTTGAATGCCAAATTCCAAATCCATCCCATGCTGCCCTAAGTGTTGATTTCATTTCTCCATTCCCTAGTCTTCCACCTCATCTCAGTTCTTCTGTCATTTTCCCTTCCAAACAGTCACCCCCCAAACAAACAAGAAGTTCCACCTCCTCCACCACCACAAATAATTGTAAAACCAATTGAGTCACAACCCAACCCTCCTCTTACATTCCCAAATCCATGTTGGGAAGATAATCAAGAATCTAGTCAAGGACAACAAGAAGTGGAGCCCAATAGAAAAGAAATGATAGAAAATCTGAAGAGTTGGGCTACCAAATTTGGGATAACAAAGATCCCCTTGATGATTAAGCCTTCAAAGGAGGTTAGATTTAAGAACAAGTGGTGGCCAAGGATGATTTTATAACAGAAGAGAAGCAAGAAGACCAAAAGTATGTTTGTTCTGAGTGTAGTGTCCATGTTGGCACTTTATTTGAAGAAAATGTTGATCTAATCCAAGCTGCAAAACAAGTCAACAAGGAGGAAGAATAATCAGCTCCAAGTCCCATTGAAGAGGAGAATAGATGAAGGAAGCATTATTGAATATTTTTTTTCTTTCATTTGAAGAGCCTATTTTCATTGATGAATCCATCATGGAGGTGACCAAACTAAATTCAGAGGCACTGAATCGTGAATAGGTTGCACAAGAAGTTACATATTTCTCTCCCATTTCATCTCTCCAAAAATATGATTTTTTGAATGAGTTCAAGAAGACAAGCTTCATGTTTGAAGATGAAGCCCCACATGGTGAAAAAAATACAGATTTGAAGGTCACCATACAAAAGGGAGAGACCTTGCTGCAGTAGGACATTGAAGAGTTTAATTTGCCATCAGACTTAGAAGAATTTTTTGATGAGAAGGAACCTATTATGGAGGAACTCCAAAGACAATAATGTATTGCAGCAGGTTACAATAATGCAAAAGTAACTTCATTGGATGTTGCAATCAATATTGATGAGCTGCATATTATAGAAGAGTTCCATACTGCCATGAAGGAAGGAAAAGAGCATGAGGATTCCATCACCTCTTCCACATCATCCATCCAATAAGGTTTACAATAAGACTCCATTTTTGGAGTTAAAATTCAAAGCAATGGGTACATTCAAAGGATCATACCTTGCCCAATCAGATACTTGGCTTCATTGGAGCCAAGGGAGAAGCCAAAACTAGTCATGTTTGCTTCTAAGCATGAGTATGAGCTATAAAGTACCAATGATCAGTTGTCATACCTCTTTAATCCAAATGCAGAGCAACTAAGAGAGGTATTCAATTTGTTTTCAATTGACACCTTGATGATTTGGGTAGAAGAAAAAATTCTTGTTGATTTTCCACTCATACAACCAGCCATGTTCAATGTCAAATCAATTGCATGGCTACCAATTTTGAGGAAAGGAAGATATTTTGCAAAACTAGTTACAAGGTTTTTTTAGCTTACTTTTTCTCTTGGTTAGAGTAGAGTAGGTAGGTTTGCTTTCAGCAAAAGAAGTGCTTGTGCAAACTTTGCATGTATGATTTTCATTTTTGTACATAGTTGTTTGGTGTTGTTTTTGTTGCCCTTGCACAGTCTATTTCAGTGGCATTTTTGGTGAAGATCAACTCCAAGTTTTAGTGGGTTTCCAAGTGGCTCAGATGTCAGATTTTCATATTTCAGATCAAATTTGGTTATTAGGCTTGACTCCATGCCTAATGGATGATTCAAAAGGCCATTGATCTTTCATCTAGTAGGTAAATGACCCCTCTAAGTCACCAAAATTTCTATCCAAAATGAGCCCCTACTTATTTTGGCTAACTTACCTTCATTCTTTCCTTCCTTGTGATTCAACTTCAATTTTCAAAAATTTCAAGCACTCAAAATATTCTAGAAATGGCTTAATCAGATAGGATTTTTCTTCTCCTATCTAGAAAGGTAAAGAAGTCCTCCTAACTCCTTGTATTCTTTGAGTTATGGCTCGACGGAGTTTGGAGGGGAAATTTTCCCTAGGCGGGCCCACGGAGCTAAGTAGGAAAATTTGATAAAGAGGCTTGGGCAAATGGAGTGGAGAATTAAATTTTTCCAAGGAATTTGGTGAATTTACAAAGGCATGGTGAGAAATTCACCACTTAGCCTTTTGGGGCAAAATGGGTAAAGTCAAAATTTGGCTCACAAGCCCACAAAGGAAATGATATGATGCCACGTGTCCAAGTCAGCAGTGGGAATCGGGGGGTTGGAAGGATTTTTGGTTTTTTTCTAAAACCATAAAAGTGTAAAGGTGGAAAATTGAACCCGTGGTCTCATCGACCAATAGGATGGTGCCACGTTTCCACATCAGTACTGGAGCGGCAGGGCCGCGGAGACTTTTGGGAAAATTTCCCAATTTTGTGAAAAGAGGCAAAATGTTGTTTTGAAGCTGCGGATCAACAAGAAGGTGCCACGTGTCATCAGAGAAGTGGGCATCAAGATTTTTTGGAAAATTTTCCTAATTTGAAAAAAGGAAAAAGGTCAAATTTTTGCCCGTGAACCCGAATTTTGCCCTAATTTTGCCATTTTTTGCCCTAAATCTTCATAGGGGCATATCTTTCGCACCAGAGCTTAGATTTTCATGTTTTTGGTATCATTGGAAATTTGGTGAAATTCTCCACATGATGGATCCCTCAATTTTAAATTTTGATGGATTTTTATGGGAGAAAATTGAAGAAATGTCCTTGGCATGGGAAAAAATGTAGAACCAACCCCAACCACCAAAATTGATGAAGTATGACATCTGTTTCTTTTCCAACATGGATGAATGCATCGAAAAATGGATTTTTGAGGGTTCCCTTGCTGTTTTAATGAATCTTGTTAGTGGTTGGATTTTTACAATGGATTTCTCACATTCTCTCTCCTTTGTTCTACATTTTCATTGATAAAAAGATAGTTTTGGCTCATTTGGAAAAGTTGTTCATCTTTCTTCTCTGCATCTCCCTTATTTTCTTCCCCAGGGTCAAAAATGGAGTTTGAACCTCCTCCCCTACTCTATATTGGTGTTTTTTTCCTCTCACCTGCAAATGATGTTCTGTGCAAACTTCTAGAGCAATAAAAAACGTGTTTTGTGATGCATTTGTCCATCCTTTCTCATTTTTTGGTTATTTTCTTATTTCCTCTCTTCATTGCAGGTATTTGTGCATGTTTGGATGTTCATTGCAGGTTTTGGAGCTATGTTCATGGAGTTTTGGAACATTTTTTTGTGAGATCCATCTTTCATCTGTGATGCACTTGTCCATCCTTTCCATTGCTCACCTCTTCTTGTTCCATGGCAGTTTTGATAGATAATCAGCACTTTCCTTCTCTGGTGTATCACCATTCTAGTGTAGGCTTTGTTTTTTCCAGTTTTCTTTCTCTCCTTATCTCCTTGGAAGTTAGATTAAGTTAGATTAGCTTTCCTGCATTGGAATATCTTGTGGTAGGTAGTTTAGGAAGAGGAACCAACCTTCTCTAGAGAGCTTTCCCCATTTGCAAAGGTCCCACACTTTGGGAAAGCTCAATGTTGTGCAATCACACCAAATGACATTGCCTTAGAAAAGCATATCCGTAACTCATTTGAGGGTGCTGTGATTTTTTACTAACAGGTCTTATGTTCACCATCTTATCTAAGGTATGACCCACCCATTATGATCCTTACCAATAAAGTGGCTCTCTTGCCTCTTATCTTTTAACTTCTTCATTACGTATTGATCATCCTATATAGGACTGGACCCTCGACACTTATCTCTAGGAAATTTTCCTCTTTCACCACAATCAATTTGACATCACACATACCTATTTTCCCACAATTTAACCATACCTAAAATACCTCGACTCAATCATGCTTATAACATACCAACCCATTCTCATACCTCCTCACATTTTTCCCTAGCTTATGGGAGAACTACATTGGCTTGAAGTCCCCTTTCGCCAATACTACGTAGGCATCACTCCGAGGGCCGGGGCCCTTAGAGGTTATCTTGACCACTCTCTACCCTAGACAATTCCTTCTCCCCCTTTCCTAGTCACATTCTACCCTAGTTAGTTTCCTTTTTATATCAATAATTGGAAATTAAACCAAACAGACAACAATTGCTTCACATATTTACCATCATCACTCATTCATTCATTATGTCTACCATTTCTTTACCATTATCATGAATTTTAATATAAAACATATAAATGTGGCCCATATCATCATTAATTGCACAAATTAATGAATTACAAACTCAACCAATCTCAACTCAACCATACCTAAACCAACCTAAATTTCATCATACCTAAGTCAACCTGACTCAATCCATGCTTATGACCTGACTCAACCATACCTTAAACCAACCTAAATTTCATCATACCTAAGTCAAGATAACTCAATCCATGCCTATAACCTGACTTCATCCATGCCTAACCTAACTCAATCCATGCCTAAACCAACCAACCTGACTCAATCCATGCCTACAACCAAAAACATGACTCGATCCATGCCTATGACCTGGCTCTATCCTACCTACACTACTTGGTTTCTATCACACATAAAAATCAAAATAGTAAGTTTAACAAAACCATGTATACATCATGCCATAATCACAATCATCTCTATAAATCAATCATCTAAAAAATTGTATCCATATACATGACTCTCAAATATCTTTGACATGTAGGCTGGGGTATATAACAAGATCTCAAAAAATATCATGTACTTCCTCACTATCTTCGACACGTAACCTGATATATATGTCAAAAATGTGACGCCAAAAATAAAATAATCATGTATAGAGCTTAATCATCTCCCACCCTCTACATCTAGTAGTGTAAAACAACAGATTTTCCTCCATCAGAAGCACTACCAGCCTCATCTCCTCATGGTAGGCTCGATACATCACATCGTAGCTCATGCTAGCACTATGGAATCCTAACAATGCCAGCCCTCTCTAAACACTAGTAATAGTTAACTCCTTGGATGCCTCTGAGGAGAACAAGTAAACATATGTACCTACTATAGGTAGTCACAGGATCCTATAAACATCCTCTAGGGTGATTGTGATCTCACATGTCAGCAAATGGAATGTATTGGTCACCGAATCCCATCTATCAATGAGGGAAACCATCAAACTCACCTCTCAGACTATGTGTCGGTAGTGTCTGACCCTAATCAGGCCCACATCTATAACATGGATCCACTCCTCGTGTGTCATGCTCCCCCGTATCTCTACGAGAAAGGGAGGTACCCTATCCCTCATCCGTAGTTGGTCCCTATCCTACATACAACCAATCATATTATTAACACCTTACCATAACTGAATGCAACCTTGCCACCCCCACTATACCACTTACCCTAACTAAATCAACCTTTCACCTATATTTATGCCCTAACTCAACACTACTTATCTACCCATGCCTTAGACCCTCACCTATTTTCATTTTACCTATCTACCCACACCTCGTACCCTCACCTATTTTCATTTTTCCCCTCTCGCTGATATTCCTTATTCACTACCTACCCATACCCATGATTATTCCCCCTACCTAACTCTCCCTACCCCTACCTATCTGTCTGTAACCCATATATTTTAGCTACTTGTGGTCCTTCCTCTCTAGGTTGTTGACCGGCTTCGGTCATCATCGACCGATCACTGTCTAATGATAACCGATATCGGTAACCACATATGTTACTATTACAGCAACAAACCCATGATGCCTTGCCCTATTTCTACCACACTTCCCCTTTCTACCCATTTCTCCCACTAATGCCTACCAAATACCTATTCCCACCCATCACTTACCTAAACCTACCCTCCCTTGTTCCCCTTTTTCTCATTACATTCCCTGTATTCCAATTTTAAATATTCCCCCCCAAACCCACTTTCCTCCTACCCGACTTCTCTCCTCCACCTACTCAAAACAAACACCAATATGAATGGGCTCTTACCTCATCACCCTGTCATCTGTATGGTGGCACCTCGGGCTGTTGCACAGGTCCATCTAATTCCTCTCCGGCCTTTGTTATCACCGATTTCCCACTAGCTCAATCAAATCCAATCAATCACCCAATCAAATCACCACACTCGTAGACCCACCTATCTACCAACAATCACTCACTCTGCGGCTCACCAACTCATCTCTCCATGTCGTTTGGTTTCTTTCCACCTCTTTCTCTCTCTCTTGGCATTTTCTCCTATGTGGCAAATGAAAAATGATTTTTAAAAACGTGGCACTTTTTCTTTTTATAGCCTTCCTGACTTGATTGGTGATAGTTTTACCTTGACCTACATCAGTCATGTGCCCTAGCCTACCGTGGTCAATCCATGGTAACCAGCATTGGTCCATTAAGAAAATTGTCGCTTATCCTACTTAGTCTTATTACTACCCATTACACCTAATTTGCTGACTTGAATCCTTTCTACCTTACACACACCTGACTTGGACATTTCCCTTTACCCTTCTGACCTCATCATTTAACACCTAACTTCTTCATCATTTGGGGACTCATTATTTTACCCACACCTCAGCCTACCCATTTCATGACCCAACTACTTGGACCTATAACATTGTTAGTGACCTGTGACCTCATGTGCTTGATATACCTTATGACATTGTTACCTGTGTTGTTTAACCTAATGAACTTACCTTGCCTTTTCTTGTGACCGTTTATCCTGACCTAACCTTTGGTGTACCGGAACATACCTAAACAATCCTACACCTAACTTGTGGTGTGTTTCCTAACCATATCATATACCTTGGATACTGGAATCACCTCAACTTTTTTTGGATAAACCTATCAACCTTAGACAATGTAGATTTTGAATGCTCTTCAACCTATTATTGTGCTGTAGTTTATACGTGTTCGTGCGTTTTACTGTTACTACCTTTGATCCTGACCCATTACCTAGGTTAACCGATCGGACCTTTACCCCTTTACCCTTGTTTCCCACCTTCCTCTTCACCACATTCACATTTTATCAAACCACTCACTGATTCTTCCTTCTACCTCATCAGTTCCTAGTTTGAGGGGGATCACCTTCACCCATACACAGGGCAACCACATCTTATTTTTGTCAACATCGCTTACTAATACAAGCTATGCAACAAAAAGGGGGAAAATGTAGACACCAAAATTAGGTCACACTCCCCTTGATCCCTTGTCAAATAATCACCTTGAACACACTCACCTAACCATGTCCCATTTAACCCCACTTTAATATTAATTTAATTATATTAATCCATGTCCTCACAATATTTATTATTTAATTATCCTAACTAAGATAACTCCCATACCACCACCTCACCCCAAATCTATTCTTAGTACGTTGCCATAACTAACTAAGACCTAACTAAATCCTAAAAATCAAAGCCTACATTCCCTCTAACCACATTCCCACCCGTTAGAAAAGAATCTTCTGTTCTAATCCACAAAGAGGAAACAAAATGGATCGAAGAAATCAAGTAGATCTACCCAATTTAGTAAACCTAGGAAATCTAGCCCTAACCGATGTTGGTCATCCTAAACCAACACCAATCAACCTAAAACTGTCGTCGGTTACCTTTTAATTCCCTTTAGTAGCCTTATTTTTGAGGTTGGCACATTCAGGGAGAAAAAACTGAGACCAAAGCTACATGCACGAAAAACCATAATTCACACACACATCCAAACATCCATAGCTAGCATCAAAAGTGACCACAGAGCCATTTTGCATTCACGAGAGCATCCTAGGAAGTGCCATCACCACACCCAAACTCCATCCATCTAATCAATTGCCATTGTCATCTAGCCATCAAGCTCATATAATAGTAAGTATACCTCCACCAACTTGGTCTAATACACTATAATAAATTTTATTATCTTTGTTATCAGATTAAGTTGTTGCATCACCATTTCTTCATTTCTTATCAGTTTGTAACTAGGCCTTTTCCGTTATTTACATCATTAGATTACCCATCCTCACTTTTTGTTCATCCCTGACCCTATTTGAGACCTCTACAACCCTCAAAACTACCCCACCACCTACATCAAATCCTAGATCAAGCCCTTTAATCATTTTCTTTTGAGTTTCCGTCACCTTGACCATACCTACGCTAGTTACCCATAACCACCACCGGTTTTACTTAAACCGACATCGATCATACCAAACCGACATCGGTCTCTTTGTTTTACCCTAAGACTAAGAATAGAGCCTAAATTCCCCACAAAATACCAAAATAACCCAAAACCAGACTCTGACTAGTACCAGTACTCTAAAAGAGACGACACCCTTCAGATTCAATCATAGTTTAGCCTGTTGTGAACGAATTAGCTTATTGTAATCAAATGAGATACCTAAATCATTTCAACTATAGTAGGATTTCATTTATCGTTAATATTGAATTGTTTTAAAAAATGGATTAATAGCCTTCTAGGGAGTATCACACTTCACGAAACTAACATACACTAGGTAGTCCACTGTCATATGCTATTTAATCTCTTTTGGTGGTCTTGTTTTTCATTTTAGGTAGTTCCTCCCAGCCAAAAGGAAGTTCTCACGATTAACTGTTGATCAAGAAGTCATACATGTGCAACAACCTTTAACCAGATTTAACAGGTATTCCTCCTAGCCCTTTTACCCTTATCTGTTTTGGTCACATTCAAAGAAAATCTCTAAGAATCAGGTGAAACAAATGGATTGTAGAGGTAGCACACAGAAAGGCTTTAGAAGAGCTCAACGAATGGAAGAAACTTAAAGGCTAATTGAATACATAGTTTCCATAGCTTCTCCACCAACCTATGGTTTGATATGGATTCTAAGGTGGGATAACATTTTTGGGACTGATATTCTTTATTCTTTGATGATTCCTTCCTTTGTACATTCTTGAAGGAGTCATTTGAGTAGACCATTGCTGAGGGTGATAATGCAATTAGTGTAGGGTAATGTTGCATAGGTAAAATTTACCAAGTATAATTCATGTGCAAAGGTATAGGATACACATGAGGTAGGCATGAAAGAAAGCACATAGATAAAATGGGGAAGCATGTGAAGGTTCGTGCCCAAGAAGGGTAATTTAGTTATTTATCTTATTTTTATAATCATTGGCTAAAAGTATAAGAGAGGAGTTGGAGTGTTGTCCAAGTAATGATTCAGAACTAGAGAAAAGTAAGGAGACTTGGTGGTCAAGGAACTTCAACTTTGTATAAAAGCACATGCAGATCAAAGATGGAAGAACATGCATGGATTGAGTTATTAATAGGGTTAAATCAAATCTTATTTATAGGATAATCTATTATTAGTAGCGGATGTAAAATGATGTAAGCTTTAATGCATGGATATTTTTCAAAATGTAATGCACATAATGTACGTATGACTATTTTGATCATGAAACCTATCTTTAGGAAGTATATGGTTGATGAAGGGAAAGTACCCACCCCTATTTATATGTTTTGGATCTATTGCAGAATATATATAGGTATACCGCGTGGACAATGGATATATTCAATGTTAATGTTTCTATGCATAGATCTACGAAGTGATGGAACAATTGTTTATGTATTCCTATTTCGTCATGTAATACATTGGTATAATGGATAATTGTGGATGGATTATAACCATTGACATGTCATAATATGGTGATTTAATGGTAAAATTGATCTTAGTTATGGCTTCATCTGTTATGTTCCCTTATAACATGTATTTCCAAGATGGTGTGAATGTGGTGGTTAAGTATACTTGATTGATTAATTAGTGTATTATCATTATGGTTATCCATGTTAGCGTTATGATAGACATAAAAAAGGAGGGACCTGGTATCTGTGCATGCTTTGGTGAGCATTAAGTCCTGTTGAATGAGGTGTCATCACGCATAACAATGGTGTGCAAATTAAAGACTACATTTAGTTATCTACATTATTTTTTGTTTAAGAAGTTGAACTAGATAAAAATACAGAGATTCAATTACTGACTCATTTCCATATATGTAAGGAATCCCATCAATACCATTTTAGTATTCCTAAGGGAAACATAGGGACCACATAATGATTACCCATAATTATGTCCTCACTACCCTTCCCATAGCCATACTAAGTTGGAACTAAGCTAAGATTCTACTGAGATGTTGCAGGAGCATTACGCTTCATGCACCTTATACGTAGGTTACCTTAGTAGAGTAATGTAACTACTTCATTCTTTTTAAGTGGTTTTAACATTATTATTTCATAATACTTAATAGGTTTCCATAATAGGGTCATAGTAACTCAATGAGTTACTATCTAAAATTAGTTCCTCTTGTCATGTTTTTATTAGCTTAGTAATTGTATTTAGGTGTAGGTTAATGATTTTTTTTTCATTTTGATTCATTTAAATACATTTACTCATCATTATTATTCCATTTTTACTATAAGGTACTTAAACATCTTTATTTCTTTTCCTATGTTTTCCTTTAGGTTTATATGTCGATGTTCACTTTATTTTTATTATTTTGTTTGAATTAATGAAATAAAAAAATCACATAACTTAAGAAATTATCATCTTAATTAATAAATTGGATTTATAAGTAAAATATTTACATTTTCAATTCAAGCAAGATAAGTCAAAAGACCATATTTTAAATAAGGAAAAATATCTTAATCTACATTAATAATGATTTACAATAATCAACAAGAATAATACATTGGGCCATAATTCCCTCTTTAATATGTGATGATATTTAAATTGCATAACCAAATTGATTACAAAAAATCCTTTTCAGATTTATTTCTCAATAAATCAAGACATAAAAACAATCACAGAATCTCATCTAGGCAATTATTTCAAGTATGTTAGCATTTCCTGTGAAAGTGTAGGAGAGAGAGATAGATATGGATCATTTCATTTTCAACTGGCATGAGTCATCATAATCTTATTCTATGTTGTAATTATAATGAAATTAAAAAATAAGATATTGGCTAAGGAGTATTATTAATCAATGAATTATATTCATAAATTTCATAGTTTATATTATGAAATCTACCTCATAAACATATTTTAGTGAAACTTCTTACTTATATAGAAACAATATGTTGACTGTCACTTCATTATCTACAACCAACCTAATATGACTTAGAAATTTAGACAATAACATGCCATATAATGCATCACAAAACATCAATTACAAATTTAATATCTCATAATATATTCTAACTTTCCCGCTATTAATAACTAGAAATTTCATGATGAAGGTGGTCAATAATGACAATGATCTATCTAACAACTCATATTTTAATAGAGTTAAAATTCATAAGGTCGTAGGAATCAATCATATACCATTTGGAACCTCAATCAACTTAAAACTAATAGGGTAATTTAGTTTTAGAGACCCTTTTTTAGTTGAATACACAACTATATTATCATTGTTTATAAGAACAACAACAATTCCATGTAAGGGCTCATTTAAATGTCATCAAAGTTAACTGAAATATCAAGTTTTAAGAAGGGAAAGAGAGAGTTCATCAATAATAAATAAGTAATCATCAACTATATTACACGTATCATAATTAAATAACACAAAGATTCATAAACCTTTATCCCCTTCATAATATTATCCCCAACTAACTCAAATATTCTTGCATAGTTATCACTAAATCGAGCCATTATACATATATATCAACAACAATAACCCCTCAACTATCCCAAAATAAAATCATATAAATATAGAATGAAAAGGTCATTTCCTTCACTATTGTTAATAATCAATAGAGTTAAACATTGTTCATATATTCCCATAATAAAAAATTGAAGCTATAATCAACTGAAATGTAAGTCCAATGTATGTTTTCCATAACCTTCCTCTTTTCTAGTTTTCAATCACCTAATGAAAATAGAGTGAAATAAAATCAAATATGTCCATAAGGGATAGATCCCAAGAAAAAAAAAACCTTACAAATACAAATGATAACAACAAGGATCTAAGGATTTGTAACTATATCTTATTTCATTTTCCATATTTCATACAATAACCCAAAACAATAAAAGTATGTTGAATGATATCAACAATGCTCTAGAAAGAGTTGTAACAATAATCAATTTTTTTTATTTCACACTATATCCTTATTTAGTTTTCCCATATTTCACACACAAAAATACAAAACCCAAAATGTATTGAGTTAATTCCTTAAAATAGTAGTAGAGAGTAAGAGTAGAAAACCCCATGCCTGTGTTTTTTTTCCTTGAAACTTGATTGTACTTTTCCAAGGTGAAAGCTTCATAATACTATTAAATATTCCAACAACATATTTAAATAGTAAAAATTTCATGATAAATGGATATAATAGTAATGAAATCACATGCAAAGTCATCAAATAACTATTCCCCCAAAAACTCAATGCAAAGCCCTCAAATAGCGCTCCAAAACAACCAAATGATAATTAAGGAATGTGTTAAATTTACATGACCTATATTATCAAGAAAGATTACATTTCCCAATACATCCTACATTAAACTCACACCAAACTCCTTAATTACCTTTCCACATTGTGGCTTAACAACACCACATAGTCCTTTTAAACCATAAACCATCCACTACATATTTTCCATGCAACTTAGGTTTCATCCTAAGTTTTATTAACTTTAGAAACCATATAGCTTATATGGTGGGGTGGTTCAAATTTCCACCTCACCCAATTTCATTAAAAAATTAAAATTTCCATGTAACAAAAAACTCAACTCTATACGCATAGCATAAGTGGGTCTAATGCTAAAACATATATTTGCACACACACACACATACATATATAAATGTAAGTACATATATATATATATATATATTAATTCAATGAATCATCACCGAACGCTCAAGTAATAGTACAAGAAATATTAGACTCACATTAACAAGGGGGAGTGTTCATATCCTTAGCAATCATAGTTCATAGTGCCTAGTGAAGTGTCATGACGTCTTTCTAACATTTGAAAGATCTTATAATTCAATAAATGAATTTAATTAAATATGGGATGCTACATTATTCCCCTCTAAAAAGAATCATCATCTTGATGATTTAATTATAATCATTGTAATATATATATATATATATATATATATTTAGATAAGGTAAAAAACATTGGTTTTGAAGGGACCAAAAACCCCTTTACAAAAAAAGAAGCATGGTCATACAAGATAACCAAAAAAGAGCCAAGGGATCCTAGTTAAAAAAATTTGATTAGAGGGCCACCCCCAAATAGAGCAAGACTCCACATAGTCTGCAATATTAAGCATACATATTTTTTTTAACAAAGAGATAAAAGGACATGAATAATAGTAGAAGTAGGAACTAAGAAAAGCACATAAAAAGACCAAAAGGTCAGCCAAAGGCCCGCCATTATTTAGTCTTATTAGAAATACCCTTGCTACATGTTCTAGCACTTGTGTCCACTATCCTTCGACCCAACAACCATTATGATCACCCTCTTAGGCCTTTTATGAAATTTTTCCTCGATATTTGTGTCTATGGTATCTTCCCAATTGGAGCTTCTCAAAACGAACCTCATCTTCTACTTTCTACCCTCGGCCTTAACCACTTGACCCTGCAGGATAAATATCCTTTTCTCTTGCATAAAAAACTCGTCATGCATACCCATGATCCTCTTATTCTGGAAATAAAATTTGTGGTGGAAATATCTAACCTCCTAAACTAATTATTGTTAACAATGAGGATAGTGTCAACTGTCAACTTTTCTCTCATTAACATGGCCTCTAAGTCCACTAAATCTCTCTCTCTCTTTACTACCTGAACCCTCACCCATTTTGTGGACCCCTCTTTTCAAGTTACAAAGGACATATACAATCCCCTTTATATTTCTTTTCCACTCTCATTCTTGAATCACTTCATGGAAGTAACTAGCGTTTTGTTATTTGAATTTATATAACTTCTAATCACCAGTTGAGTAGGAATAAGAGGTTTGCCATTTTGTAAAATTAAAAGAATCAGACCCTAATGAAGGGGAACATCAATTTTATTGTTCTTAAAGTTAGATATTGAGGAAGTTAGAGACTTGAAAAGGAAAAAGGCTACACACATTGATTTATCCCTTCATAGGTAATTTAGGATAGAGAGGTGATAAGAGAATATCTTCCTGAATTTTCCCTCCCATGTTAATTAATTCATCACCACAAGTTAAACATATGAATAGTGTTCAGGAAAAAATGTGTGATAAATTCCATCATCATACAACACAATATGTTCACCAAGACCAAAAAAATAAGTTATATATCAATCTTAAGAAAAATTCATAAATAAAATTGTATAATACAATTCAGTTTTCTCATCAATTGGAATTTTTCTAGAATTTAACCAATCAAAGTTCTAAAATTTCATTGTATCAAACTTATCTCAATAAGTAAATCCCAACAATGCTTTCAGTATGGATTAAATTTCCATTTATTTATAATATTATCAAATAGTTTTCAATCAATTCATCAAAAATGATCAAAAATAACAATTATATTTACTTGAACAAGAAAGGAGAAGTAGTCATCATCTCATTCTTGTTCTCCAAAGTTGTGATGTTCTCATAATATTGGTCCCATTAGACCTTACATTGAGAAACTTCTCTATTTGTGAGATGCAATTTATGATTTTCTAACACTCTTATTGGTTCAACTATGATGATTCTCGAGTCTTGAACCTGTAATGAGATCCAATTAATAATATGTGATGTATCATAAACATACTTTTTAAGAAAAGATATATGAAAAAAATTGTGCATCCTAGAAAATATGTTCGGTAAGGCTAATTTGAAATCCACTAGAATTATAACTTCTATGAATTCAAAGGTTCCTACATATCTAGGAGATAACTTGGAATATTTTCTAAATGAAATAGATCTCTTTTTTGGTTTTACCCTAAAAAAGACCTTGTCTTCTTACTCCAATTTTTTGTCAATCATTTTCAAATCAACATAGATTTTCTTCCTATCAGTAAATTATTTCAAATACTCACGAGTGAGATTAAATCTCTCTTCCATTCCTGTTAACATTTATGAACCCACCACCTCTCTTTCCTCTATGTTATCCCATCTAATAGGAGTTTTACAATTTCTTCCATACAATGCTTCAAATGGAGCCATTTTTAGATAATATTGGTAAGTGTTATTCTAATAAAATTCAACCAATGGTAGATATTCCTCCCATTTGTATTGTTGATCCATGTAATACATTATGAGCATATATTCAAAATTTTGGTTCAATCTTTCTATTTTTCCATCTATTTCAAGATAGTAGGTTGAACTAAAATTCAATTTTGTTCCCAATGTAGAGTTCAATGTTTGACAAAACTAAGAGGTCATATTTGGATCCTTATCTAAAATGAATAGTTCTGAAATTCCATTCAATCAAAAAATATCATGCAAAAACATTTTTTATGAGTATTGAGGAATCATTCTTAAGATTTCTTAGTATAGAATGATATACTTTGGTTAGTTTATCCATTAGTACCAAAATCATATCATGTTTAATTTTGGATAGTTATAGTCCTTGCAGAAAATGTTAGAGTAGGTATTTACCTTAGCTCATGTTCACCTAGGTACATTATTTACCTTTATTGTATTTATCATCACCCACTTATGTGTGTGGATATTTCTTTTATCTTATTTAGATATTAGGATATATTATCTAGTTGTTAGGTATAGTTCTTTCCTTGATCTATGGTATTGACTAGATACTTGATGTCTAGTTCTCTCTTAAATCTATGGTCTTGACTAGTTATTTGATGACTAATTAGTTCCTTGATTTATGGATTTATTTATGACCTTGACTAGTTCTTAGATTTTTATTCCTTGCCTATTTAAGCAAGGCCCATTCTCATTGTATTTTCATTGAGTTCCATAATAATATATGATATTGCTTCTCATTTAGTTACAAAGGTTTTATGTAAAGTTATGTTGGTGAATTGCTTTCATCTTATTGATAGTGGTGTTTGATTAGAATCTGTGTTCTTGGCTTGGTACGATCTGATTATTGTTTCTTTCATGGTATCAGAGAAATAGATGATATAGACATCCATCTGTAAGTTTTTATTTGCAAGCAAGGGTTTATTATTTTCATGTATTTGTAATTTGTTATCACTTTTATGTACCATACATTTTTATGTAAAACGGAGTGCGCCATTGGATTTGGAAGGTGCCAAAACCCTATAATCCACTATAAACTCAACCATGTTTTGAGACAGTCAAATCTGGATGCAGATCTGTGCCATGGGTGCATTCTTTTATCCATTTGATATAAGCATGTGCCTTCCCGGATGCATTCTCTTAACCCTCTAGATATTTTGGTTTTGGATGCATTCTTTTATCCATATGGATGCAAATCTGTACCCTCTGGGTGCATTCTTTTATTCATTGGATAAAAGCGTGTACCTTCCAGATACAGTCTTTTTGGATGCAGTCTTTTATCCACTAAACGCAGATTAGTACCCTCTGGGTGCATTCTTTTATCCATTGCATAAAAGTGTGTACCTTCCGGATGTAGTCTTTTATCCACTGGATGTAGATCTGTACCCTCTGGGTGCATTCTTTTATACATGGATAAAAGCATGTACCTTCCGGATGCATTCTTTTACCCTCTGGATATTTCAGTTTTGGATGCAGTCTTTTATCCACTGGATGCAGATCTATACCATTTGGGTGCATTCTTTTATCCATTGGATATTGACATGTACCCTCTGGATGCAATGGTTTTACCCTCTGGACATTTTAGGTTTTGGGCGTAGGCTTTTATCCTTTGGCCCACAAGTCTATATCATGTGGATGCACTCTTTTACCCTTTGGACATTTGGGTAGCACGTGTACCTTTTGAAAAGAAGATCAACATTAAAATATTATATTAATAGCAAAACCTTGTAGAGCTCATAACTTTTGATCCGTAACTTGGATTAAGGTGATTTTTTTTTTGAAATTGTGTATTTTTTCAAGATCTACGCATTGGTGACATTTTTATACACATATTTCAAATGTAAAAGGTACTTTTACTCATTGTATTATTTATATGCACTCAATTATAAAGTGCCAAATTTGGAGGAGTGTTGTAATCAATGGACGCAATTTCGGCTAAGCCTGACGTCCTAAACTTTTTGGAGTTGTAGTTTTTACCTATCATGGATTCTGGGAATGATATGATTTTCTCTAAAGTGTGTGGACTTCAAGAGGATATTGTAAAATTTGTGGAAGAAAATAGATCACTCAAGAAGTGAAATTATCTTCTACAATCACTCATTCACGATAAGGATACAATAATACACTCCCTATAGAATAAACTTGCTAGCCTACAACATCACCATCATATTGTGGACAACCATATCCATGCTTCTAGTCCACTTGCAGTTATTTCTCTTGTGCCCACTGACATTGATTTGTCAGTCTTTGAGCTTGAACTTGCTTTTTATGCTTCTAAAATTGTGAGGCTTGTTACTGCATGCTCTTCTACATCTGTGCCTATTACAATACCACATGTTGTGTATCCTACTTCTACTCAGTTGTATGGCTTTTTTAAGAAGCATACCACTGCAAACAGTTCTCGCTTGCTCTATTCTATGGGTGTCACTAGCAGAGTCATTAAAAAACATTCACAGGGTATTATTTCCTCTATTCCACATGTTAAGTGGAATTTTCTTCATGACATTGGTTTTCGAGCAGATACTTCATTGGGATCACACATTGACATAGCTCCTTTGTTTATTCACTCGACTCTTTTTGAGGATCATGAGCAACACATGAGTTCTGCACCTTCACTCAAGATTGATAAACCTGAGATTTCAGTTGTTAGAAATGATCAACCTGACACATATTCTGATATTCTTTTGCATGCACCCATTGTGAATTTTACACCAAGTCATATGCAGGCATCTTCTTCATCCATCTGTGTTGATTTGGGGTGGATATATGATCACTCATGGAGGTGACATAGGAATTCATTGAGAGGACTCTATAGGTATGGCTCCTCCACTATTCGGCCTCTTGCTCCACTTTCTATACCTTCTACATTGTGATGCTTCTTGTTTTGAGCATTTTTCTTTAGCAGGTGTAGTGTATCTCTCTTGTTTGTTGAGAGATTTTGTATCTTTATTTTTGACACTTTTGGCATGTTGACAGTATCTCTTATGGGGGAGCTATTTTGGTGGAGCCCAGAGTTAGTTTGTCAGTGTTCAAGTAGTTGTTTTGACAACTCATACAAATTTGTAGCACCACTCCACCCATTCAGCAGTATGGGAGGGTGTGATGCTGATCCTGCTTCTTTGGGTTTTGTGTCCTCTGCCTTACTACCTTGGGTTTTCTTGGATCGTGACACTCTAGATTTTGTGTCCTTTCCTTATTGCTTTGGTTATTTTTCTTAGATCATGGCACACCTATTTGCAGCACTTGATCGAATTATGTTTGGTGTTTTTTTTTTGCACTTTCGACATCACTTTGTTGACAATCTCCTTGTATGGAGCTATTCTGGTGGAGCCCAGTGTCAATTGTTTTTGAGTTTTGTGATCAAGCAATGGATTCAAACCATAGTGCACACCAAACTTCTTCAGCATTGTATGAGTTTTTTGAGCTAAGATTCTTGGGATGCCTTGGAGTGGGTCTTTACTATCTTTACTTTGTTGTCACTGGTTTTGGGTACCTTGCGGTGTCCCTTTTTTCCCAGTTATTGTACATGAGTATCTCATCAGTCCTAGTTGTCAGGACTTATACTATGGACATTCCACATCTATTTTGGCCCCTAGCTTCACTTGAGGGGGGGTGTTAGAGTAGGTATTTACCTTAGCTCATGTTCACCTAGGTACATTATTTACCTTTATTGTATTTATCCTCACCCACTTATGTGTGTGGATATTTCTTTTATCTTATTTAAATATTAGGAGATATTATCTAGTTGTTAGGTATAGTTCTTTCCTTGATCTATGGTATTGACTAGATCCTTGATGTCTAGTTCTCTCCTAAATCTATGGTCTTGACTAGTTCTTTGATGAATAGTTATTTCCTTGATTTATGGCTTGATCGACAACCTTGATTGGTTCTTAGATTGTTATTCCTTGCCTATTTAAGCATGGCCCATTCTCATTGTATTTTCATTGAGTTCCATAATTATATATGATATTATTTCTCATTTATTTGTAAAGGTTTTATGTAAAGTTATTCTAGCGAATTGCTTTCATCTTATTGATAGTGGTGTTTGTTTAGCATCTGTGTTCTTGGCTTGGTATGATCTGGTTATCGTTCCTTTTAGAAAATCCATATTAATTACCTTTCATTTATATTGTGGATTACTGTGAGGATATAGTATACCTGCGAGATAAAATTTCTTCTCCATTACAAGTTGGAATTATAAACAATGCATGACGTATTCTATCATATCCTTTTTCATTCCTTTCCAAAAATACTTTTGTTTAACATCATCTAACAACTTTGTTACTCTTCGATGCCTGGAATATGAAGCATCATGAAATTCTTTCAATAATTTCACTCTAAGATCACTTCTCAAGAGCACATATACTCTATTGTTAAATCGTAATATTCCTTCATTGTTGAACCTAAAACCCTTGTACCTTCTATCATCTAGATTGGTTTCTAACACAATTTTCACTTGATAATAAGAATCATATTGAAGTTTTTTCTTAACTTCTTTCTTAAACTAAGTTCTAAGGGTCCCAATTGTGGAAATATGATTCCTACGTCTCAATGCATCAACAACTAGATTTTATTTTCACTTGATGTATAAAATATCAAAGTCATTTTAGAATATAAATTCCATCCACCTATGATTTCTTACATTTAAATTGGGCTACATAACACTTTATTGTAGCCACACATTATCTGTTTTCAGTTCAAATGGATTTCCAACAAATAATGCCTCTAGATTTGTAAGTAAAGGAATATTTCAGCAAGCTCTAAGTTTTTGAGAGCATAGTTATGCACGTTGACATTTAGTTTTATACTTTTGTATGTAATTATGTGGTCATTTTGAATAATTATTCCACCCAATCCTTCACCTAAGGCATTGGTAACTATGCTAAAGTTTCCATTAGGATCTAGAACATTTAACATAGTTGTAGATGTAAGTTTTTATTTGAACAAAGTAAATGCACTCTCACATTGCTTAGTACATACAAAAATTTTATCTTTTTTCTGCAATGCAGTAATTTTTCTGTCCACTCTTGAGAAGTCATTAAACCAAATTATTAGTACCCATCCTATCCCATAAAAATTCTTACCACATGCATGTTTTTAGGTTTTTTTCACCCAGTAATAGCTTTGATTTTTTATGGGTCAATATAAAATCCTATTCCTATTTATGATATGCCCAAGATATTTTACTTCATTTTGATAAATGGAACATTTTGAAATATTACCATAGATTTTCCTTTTTCTCAATACTTCCAACACTATTTACAAGTGTTTCATGTGTTCATCAATGTTCTTTTAGTAAATCAAAATATCATCAAGAAAGAATAGAAAACACTTATCTAATTAGTCCTGAAAAATTTCATTCATAAGGTTCATAAATATTGTTTGTACATTAGTGAGTCCAAATGGCAAAATAGTGAACTCATAATTCCCATAGTGTGTCCTGCATGTTGTTTTTTGAATATCATCATCTTTTATTCTTAATTGATGATAGTCAAATCATAAATCAATCTTATATTATATAGATGCATATATCATCTAATCAAAGAGGTCATCAATTCTTAGCAAATGATGTAGATTATTTATCATTTTTTTTAACCACGTGATATTTAATGGATAACTTTAATGTTCCATCATTATTTTTAACAAAAATTACTAGTGCTCCCCAAGGAGACACACTAGGTCAAATTAATCCTTTTTACAAGAGTTCATGTAGTTGAGATTTTAGTTCAACCAATGTTATTGTCGCCATCCTATAAGGTGATCTTGATATTGGTTTTGTTCCTAGTTTAATGTCAATTGTGAAGTCTAACTCTCTTTTAGGAGGAAGTCAAGGAAATTATTCAAGAAAGACATCATTAAAATCACATAAAAGTGTAAAATATTACAAATAAGTCTTACTTTCCTCATGAAAATATGAGATCATAATAACATACAACATGTCGTCTTTATTTTTGGATTTCTTTAATTACATTGCAGAGATTTGTCAAACTTAAAAATCTCACTTAATGCCTTGAATGGTGGCTATTTTTACGTGTCATTAAGACATTCTATATGTTTCTCAAATCAACTCAATATTTCCTTTTGTTTGTAATGTCATTTTACTCATATTATTAAGTCATATGACCCTAAAGGAGTCACATAAAGGCTATGTTCAGTAGTAAAACTAGGTAATTACAATGCTACTTCAAACATACATTTGTCTACCATATGAATAACACCATTCCCATATTGGATGGTAAATTTTTTTCCATAAAACCTACTTTCTTGGGTAATTTTCCAACTAAGTTACTTGAAATAAAGTAACAGATAACATCGGTGTTGAGCAAAACTGTAACTGGTAAACCATAAAGCTTCCCTAGCACTTCTATTGTGGTAGCATATTTTTCTACTTTGTGATTATCCACTATAGCATGAATTATTTGTTGTTGGTTTTTCCCATAATTCTTTTGGGGACATTTTTTTGTATATTGATCACTATCACATTTGAAACATCCCTCAACAAGCCCTTTTCTATAAAATTTATTTTCTCCAAAAGCACCACTATTATGTTAATTCTTTCTTGTGTTTACAACAAGTTTAGTTGTATTTTTCCCAGAATACTTCACTTTTGTACCATCTTTATTCCACCAAGTTTTCCTAGGAGCAAGTGGTATAGGTGAGCTAAGACTCTTCTTATGTTTCTCTTCCTTGAAGGCTAAAATGGCTTACAATTTTTTTTCTTGTCTTATAATATTTTCAAACATAACTTCCATTGTAGATGTTCTATGAACATCCACCTCACCTCCTATATTTGGGTTTAATCCCATGATGAACTTACGAATCCTAAAATTTTCATCTTTTTGGTATTGGGGCACATATTTTAACAGCCTTGTAAAATGTTCCCAATACTCCATAACACTCAATTTTTATTGAGTTAAGTTCTGAGATTCTGACATTTTCTGATCAAAATAAAGTTGAGGCAACCAACATTGATAAAAATTTACTTTGAAGTGATGGAGGTAGTATCCACTCCCAATTCTATCTTATGGCTATCTCATAATGAAGATGCTCCATTAGAGTGTTGGAAAGAAACCAATACTGCTTCAATTTCCTTAGAAAAATTATTTATTTTAAAGTACTTCTCCATCTCACTTAACCAATTTTCAGCACCATCTCTCAAGGTAGTTCCATCAAATTAGGGTAGGTTGATCCTTTATATGTCTTTAGACAGTTCAACATCCAAGCGAGATCTTTTATCCCCTCACTCATTATCATCGTCATGTTGTTCTTCCTCTTTCTCTTCATTTTCACCCCTACCTACTTCTCAAAGGTAACTATCCAATTATTGTGTCTTGAAATAATATGATAATTTCATCTAACTTATCAGCCATTAAACCTTTGGCATTATCTGAACTGGTTCCAACTTCATGTTACACTCTAATTTTAACCATTTCATCCTATTAATGGAAGGATAATATTTATGTTATCATTATGAATCCATAGAGTCCAAGAGTTGATAAACCTATAGATCTAATACCATACTATAACACCTTTGTTATGATTAACCAAATTAAGGTAATTTTTAAATCATACCCTTAATATACAATCAATGTTACCAATTTTAGCATTATATTTTATCTTACTGCTAGATGAGATAGTATAATTAAATTATTCATAATCTATTTGATAACATATAATAACCATATGCATATGTAAGGGTATATATAGATCGCTACAATCTCCCTTAAGTCACTATAACCGAGTGTGTAGACTTTTGTATAATTGGTTAAACCTTTTATAGGTTATGAGAACTATGTTCATCTCTTAAGTGCATACCTAGAAGACATTCATGTAACTTCCATTCAGTATCTGCCACTATTTATTTAAGTGATTAGTGATAAGAAAATATAGTCATTTAGTACATCACTTTGGCCAAAGTTTCAAGATTTACTTTGAAATATTAGTTTAGGGACTACACAATAACCTAAAAAAATCATCTTCCATCACCATAGACCCATATTAATATAGTTATTTGGAATATTTGTTCTCTAATAAGGTGAACTAGCTAAGGAGAGGGAGTGTCCATTACTGTCTCATTTCCATATATTTTAAATAATCACATCCGTATCATCTTAGGATTCCTAACGGAAACATAAGGACCACGTAATGATTACCCATAATTACATCCTCACTACCCTTCCCATATCCATCATAAGTTGGCATTAAGCTAATATTATAGTAAGATGACATAGGAACATTATGCTCCACACACCTTATACTTAAGTTACCTTAGTAGAGTAATGTAACTAAGTCATCTTTAGTAAGTCATTTTAAAAGTATTGTCTCATAATACATAATAAGTTTTCATAAGAGGGTCATAGTAACTCAATGAGTTACTAACTAATATTAGTTCCTATTGTCATATTTTTAACAACTTAGTAATTGTCGTTAGATGTACGTTAATTATTCATTTTTCATATCGAGTCATTTAAATATATTTACTTTACATTATTAGTCCATTATTACTATAAGGTACTCAAACATCTTTATTGCATTTCTTATGTTTTCCTTTAGGTTTATCTATCGATATTCACTTTTCTTTGATTATTCCATCTGAATTAATGAAATCATAAATAATCACATAACTTAAGAGATTATCATCTTAATTAATAAAATAATATTTATAATAAAATATCTACATTTTCAACTTAAATAAGATAAGTCAAAATACCATATTTCAAATAAGGACAAATATCCTAATCTTCATTAATAATGATTTACAATAATAAGAAATAATAATACATTGGACCATAATTTTGCTTTAAATATGCAATGATATTTCAATCCCATAATCAAACTGATTACAAATAATCATATTCAAGTTTATTTATTAATAACTCAAGAAAAAAATTACGAAATCTAATCATGTCAGTTATTTCAAGTATTTTGGCATTTCCTAAAAAATTGTAGGAAAGAGGGATAAATATGGATCAGTTCATATGTACTAACATGAGTCTTCATACTATTATTCTATGTTGTAATTATAATGAAATAACAAAATAAGAGATCGGCTAAGGAATGTTCTTAATCAATAAGTTATATTCCTAAACTCCATAATTTATATTATGAAATCTACCTCATAAACATATCTTAATGAAAATTCTTACTTATATAGAAATAATATGTCCACTATTACTATATACAACTAGCATAATGTGACTTAAAATGTAGATAATAATGGTTCATATAAAGTATCAGAAAACATCAATTACAAATGTAATAACTCACAATATTATCCAAGTTTCTCGCTATTAATTACAACTAGAAATTTCATAAGGCATGTAGTCAATAATGACAATGATCTATTTAATAACTCATATTTTAGAAAAGTTAAACTTCATAAAGTTGCAAAAATCAATCATATCCCATTTTGAACCTCAACCAACTGAAAACTAAAAAGGTAATTTGTTTTTAGAGACCCTTTTTGAGTTGAATACACAAATATTTTATTTTATTTTACAAGAACATCAACAATTCCATGAAAGGACTCATTTAATCATAACCAAAGTTAACCAAAATATAAATTTCTGAGAAGGGAAAGAGATATTTCATCAATAATAAAGAAGTAATCATCAACTGCATTACACATATCCAAATTGAATAATAAAATGAGTCATACATCTTTATTGCCTTCTTAATATTTTCTCCAACTAACTCAAACAATCATACATGAATATCACTGAATCGAGCCATTGTACATATATATCAACAACAAAAAACCATCAAAATGAAATCATATACATACAAAATGAAAAGGTCATTTCCTTCACTATTGTTAACAATCAATGGACTTAAATGGTGTTCCTATATTCCTATCATTAAAAATTGAAGCAACATTCAACTAAAACGTAAGTCTAGTTTATATTTTCCATAACCTTCCTCTTTTCAAGTTTTTAATCACCAAAAAAATAGAGTAAAATAAACTCCAATATGTCCATAAGGGAGAGGATCCGATGTAATAAAAAAATAGTCCTTGTAAATAAAAATGATAACAACAAGGAATTAAGGAGTTTTAACTAGCTCTTATTTCATTTTGCATATTTTACACAATAGCCCAAAACTAAATATGTACTCTAAATGATACCAATAATGTTATAGAAAGATCTATAACAGTAATCAAATTCATTTTTTATTTTAATCTATATCCTTATTTTATTTTCCTATATTTCACACACAATAATCCAAAACCCAAAACATATTAATTTAATTTCTTAAAATAATAGGAAAGAGTTCGAGTAGAGAAAAACATGCCTGTATATTTTGCCTCCAAATTTCTCTGCACTTTTCCAAGTTTAAATCTTCAAAACACTATTAAATCTTAGAAATGAATATTTAAACAATAGAACACCATGATAAATGGAGATAAAAGTAATTAAATCACATGTACAGTCACAAAAAAAATATTCCCCCAGAAACTACATGCATAGCCCTCAAACAAAGCTCCAAAACAACTAAATGAAAATGAAACAATTCATTAACTTTACATTACCTACCTTCTCAATGAAGATTTCATTTGCAGAGGGATATTTCATTAAAATCACACGAAACTTTTTAATTACCATGCCATGTTGTGGATTAACAATACCAAAGAGTATGTTTAAACCATAAACCATCTGCTACATATTTTTCATGCAACATAGGTTTAATGATAATTTTTATCAACTTTAGAAACCACATAGTTTGTATGGTGGGGTGGGTTGAATTTCCACCTCACCCAATTTCATTAAACATTTAACATTCCCATTTAATAAACAAACTCAACTATATACACATAACATAAGTGTCCCAATGCTAAAATAGGTATGTATGTGTGTGTACATAATATATATCATCACCAAAAACTAAAGTAGTAACACAAACTAGATTAGATGATCATTAACAAGGGGGGAGTGTTCATATCCTTAACAATCATAGGTCACAGTTCCTGGTGAAATTCCATGGCGTCATTCTAACATTTACAACATCTTATATTAAATTTGGGATGTTACACGTTGGATAAATTTCCTTAAAGTGATTGTAGATGGAACCATTTTCCCTAGTGATTATGTCATTAAACTCCACATCAGACTCCATATTATATACGCTATATGATCTGATCCATCATGTTATATGATTCAGGAGAGCGGAGGGGAAATAGATCAGTCGGTTAGAGTGTTGGTATGTCACGCCAGAAGTTGCGGGTTCAAACCCCGTTTTCCCTGATCCCAATCATGCCAAATGGATGGAATACGGAAAAATTGGGAAAATATTCATACATGAAGGGGAAATCATGAATATAAAATAAGTTTCCTAGAAAGTATAGAATGATGTTGGGAAATCCTTTCTAGGATTTTTGTAATCGTTGAATAAAATGGATTTGTTAAAGAGTGTTACAAGAATTAAAAGCATAATGGGCAATGGGATTTGAAATATTTATCCATTAGTGTAATGGTGTATATGTTTACAAATTTTAGATATTTCTACGAGCATGGGAATTGCTTACAAACCTTTCTTCAATTAGTTTTTGGAAAAAGGTAGTTGAAATCACTAACAATTAGAAATAGTTTTTGTATCATCAACCCAATAGTTAACACTAGCTATTTTTTCCAGACATGGTCAAATTATCATTCTCTCGCATGATCTTAATGTTTCTATTTTTCCCATTTTAAATGAATTTAAAAATAAAACCAAGGAAGATTAATTTTTTGGTGGATTAGATAACACATAGTACCTTATAGTAAATTTACCTGTTTGTATGTAATTTGGAAATTTAATTTGAATATGAACCCAGTTCCTAAATTACCTCATGAGATGTTTGAAAAAATCATATATTAGTACTAGATACTGATTCCACATATATTTTTAAGTCAAACTTGAAACTTACTAAAATACCTCATGATGATCTTGTGATATGTTAATAACACCTGCTTTTGATGACATGCAAAATATCTCGCTAGACCTCGAAATGAGAAGATAAATATTTTACCATGTTCCTTGTCATATGGAGTGTTTCATCAAAACTTGGGTTGTCCCTTGAATTTTTTTTTACCCCTTTCTTCATCTTGATTTTAGGATCCTATTGGACCTTTCTGAATCTTTGGAAAGATGCTAAAAGTTAAAAATATGGTTTGGTTTTGACCCGCAGTTTAGGCCTTAGTTGGAGAAATAAAAAATTTCTTCTACATACCTCTAGTATTTCTCCATGATGATACTAAAAGCCCTTAGTTTGGAGAAAATAATCTCACAATATAGTTTTCCATATGGGTTTTGTAGTCCCCCAGTCATTGGGTGATGAGGTCATTCGAGTACAATTACGATCGGTAGCTCCAGAAAGACGGGCATAATTTGAACCTAGTTTCCCAGTTTTGGGTTATGTCAGCTCCAAGAGTTTCCCTATATATAGGGGATCGGGTAGGGATTTGACTCCTTGTATATTTGGGTCTTGGATATTATTTTTGAATATATATTTTTGAGCTACTTGCCTAAATTTGATGCTTTTTGGAAACTTGTAACCAAATGGGGAAAATTGTCGTATGACCTTATTCATGAAAGATATCGATTGAGAAACCATGTAAACACTAACATATGATTGTAGGAAAATTTCTTTCGATGCTTATTTTGAAAATAATTTTATTTTGAAAAAATGGTGTTTTCTCTCTGCTCTCTCTATCTGTCTCTCTTTAGCTTTGAAAATGAACTAAAATGGCATTTTTATTCTTAATCTCCCTAGAAGTGTGTTATGTATTGTTTTCATTATTATTATAAAACTATGAAATAGTAAGTTGTGTTAGATTATATATAGATTCCATGCTATAATTTGTGTTGGCCATGTGGTGGTTAAAGGTACCAGGACAAGGGAAAAGTGAAGTGTTACATGTATTTTCATATTATCATTTTATATTGAAAGCAATATAATTGTATAGAATATATCATCAATATTATTATAAATAGAAATGTTATTTATTATTTCTATGATGAATACGATATTGATAAAATATTGGGAGAGTATACGATTTTCATATTTATTTGTAATTTTTTCATGTTTGACTAGTTTCACACTTAGTCGTATTTATGTATATTTGGTTAAGTAAATGAAGTTGCTTGTATCCTTTTACAAGGGAAAATGATGTAAGAGAATCCTTTATATAGTATATTATTCATTATAGAAGGATTAATTTGAAACCTTGTTATTCAAAACTATAAGTACCATTGTAATTTTGGATTTTTCTAGTTCCAGTAAAATTAAGGGTAATAATTTGAAAATTACGTAGTTTACCTCTTTTTATAGTAATATGTTGACCTAGGAAATCATTTAGTCTTCAATAAAATTAGTAAATTGTATTTGTGTGTCTCCATGTTGGGTGGAAAACAACAATCAAATGTATAGTATGAAAAATTAACCCTTGTGGATGTGAATGATCCCCTTAATCTTACCCTTGTACCCTTGTTTCCAAATCAGGATCGAACACCTTAGTCAAATTTTAACCGTGTACCATCCCATTTCTATATCGATATCAGGTTCTATTATATGCAAAAAAACAAATATTATTTTTGTTTCTTTGACTATCTTGGAAAAGGTGAGCATTGTACCTTTCCCATCCTTCTCTTGTTACTCTTGGGAATGTCCATTTTTCCCTCTTGGCCAAATTATCTTCTTCAAGTAAGAAACTAAAGGATTTTCTAGTGGTTCCAAGTTCATGTAGTGAAGAAAACGTGTTTTGGATTTTCTAATCCTTAAGGATAGAGGTTTTATCTTGGCTAGTAACAACAAAATACTTGGAGCTTTTACAAAGGTCTTATGAGTTAAAAAATATTACAAACTCTTGTATTGACTTTTATTAGGGAGTAGAACCTTTGATTGTCAATAAAAATAAATCAAACCATGGACCAATTAGGAATTTAGTTGTGGAAAAAACATGTTTTTAACTTGTATCTATCGATATTGAATTCTTAAGATGTTGGATTAGGAGTAAAGTGAAAATGGATAATTATTCCTTTAATTCAATACAAACCCCTCACAATGTTAACATGGGTAAAATGAACCATTTCATGTGTATCATGACTATTAAAAAATAAGGTATCCTAATTTGGTGACAATTGGATTATGAACCTTTTATATATCACGAGTGTTGTAAACCAAGTATTTAAACTGCATAGTTAGCCATAATAACTTGAAAAACTAATAGAGTGTATCCTTAATGTTAAAAATTCTAATGAAAGAGGGACATGGAAATCGTCCACTCTTATAACTTATAATCCTCTTCTTACTCCATTTTATTTTTCCTTCTTGCAATGAATGTAAAATGCAATACCAAGTAAACATGCTCTTCAGAAATTAATCCTTATCTTTGTAAGCAGATAAAAGTAAAAATAAATGAAATATAAAAAATGAACTTGAAAACCTCCCTGGAACCTTCTAATGTAAACCTTAGCAGGTGATATTTTTAAGTTGTATCACCTTGAAAAACTATTGATTTGTGATTGTTGTTGAATGACATCGAAAGGTGATTGTAATTTCTATGAACACATAGATTTGGATTGGAAATTTAATAGAGTTATTGTACTATGAATCCAAGAAGATTTGAAGGAGAGTAAGCCTGTAATTTGTAGAGGTGAAATTGGTTGAAAATTAGTTACAAGTGGGAGAATGCACATGCTAAAAATAGAATTTGAGAGAGGTTGTAGGAGTTTCGGGGTAGTAAATGAATTAATTGTAGAAGTTATATATGGAAAGTTTGTTGTACGTGAAATTGAATCTCCCCCATCTTTCTAGAATTGTAGAATTATAGATGGATAGGCTTAGTATGTAGATTTGAATAGGAATCTAAGTGGTAGTTTACTGAGAAGAGGATTTGGATTCCAAGTGCAATCCAAGTGGTTGTTTGAATGTGCACACTTAATTAATTAACCATTTAATTAATAAATGATAATTAACTTAACACAAGGGGTACTAGGGACTAATTTAAATAATCCAAAGGGTGCAATGTGTATGATTAATAAATTTAATTAATTAGTCACAAATGGGTGAGTAATTAGATGTATTAGGATAGCATTGGGAATAGGTGAGTGGTTTTAGGGTGTCTACATTTTTCCCTTCTTTAAAGTGTTATTACAAATAAATAATGCTTTAATGATAGTAGACGCATGAAGATCAGTGTGCAGAAAGAAATGAAGCATTAGAATGCCTCAACAAGTAGGAATTAGTGAAGAATTAGGATGCCCCAATGATTAGAATAGCAGAGGAATGTCCCCTCATACAAGTGGGTGATGAAGCAAAGCGGTGGATAACCACTAGATAGGAATAAGATAAGGGATTTGAACAAGGATGGGAAAGGAATATCCTCATACCATGAGCTTCATTTGGATAATAATGTTGGAGAAACCTTATTTTTGTTATTACACAATAGATTTGTCACCATAATTATAAAAACATCAAGATGGTTAACCTAAATGCATGTAAACAAACACACACAACAAAGAAAAGATAAAAAAGGAAAATAAACCCAATATACAAAGTAGGTGTAGACATCAAGGTTATAAAGGAAAAAATATGTAATCAAACTACTTGCAAGTGGCCTAAGAAGTAAACATCAATAATGTAACACAAAGTCAAAAAAGAAGACAATCAGTTATGCCCCTAATGCATTCCACAATGATGATTCAGTAGATGCAAATGCTCCTAAGTGGATATATGATCAAATTAGAAGAGAAGAGTTAAAGTGACTCCTTATGAAACTTTTATTGGATCCATTGTGCAAAATATCGAAGTTGAAATTTCCCTAGGCAAAGTTATATCACAAAGTGAAAACAATTTTGTGACTTTCCCCAAATAGAGTTAGCATATCATGGAAATGGAAGAAAGTGATAATTGTAATATCAGAAAAATCACTAGGGTAATAGATTAAGGTATGACATTTATCAATATTGTATTGAGATGTTGAAATATTAACTTCAAGGGTTTTCCAATTATAGGGTTTGTGTGATAACTGAATGTTTGTTCCAATTTTATAATTTTGTTTTTGGATATTTTTGAAATATATGAAAAAAATTGGATTTTGAAGTTTTGTGATTTTTTGAAAATTTTGAAATAAAAGTGTAAACAAACATGAATACACAACAAAAAGTAAAATATTCCATGGCTTAAAGAAACCAAGAGAAAAACACAAAATGTGCAAGAGACAAGAAAACATGAAAAAATCATTGAAAACAAACCCAATATGAACAAGAAGGAACCACACCAAAGTTATATGTGAGCTAAGATGTGAATAAATTACTTACAATTGGTCTACATTAAAGGAAAATAAAGTACAACAAAATAGAAAACTAAAAGAAGAAAAAACATCGTCATAATGTTGAAAAACTGCAACAGTACAATACAACGTGAAAATATGACATTTAATGACACTCTGAATGTGTTCCACATTAAAGCACTAGATAGATTTTAATGCCCCAAGCGATAGCTTAGAACACGAGAGGATTAAATCGGGCCGAAGAATGGAGTGATACTTAGATACTCCAAAAGATAATCTTGTCTAATCCTATTGAAGTTTGATCTATAATGGATCAAAATGTAAAATCCAAATGTGCCCCTATAAAATTTATATTGCAAAAGGGTAAATTATTTCCTATAGCATAGATATACACCACAAGAAATAAATATGATTATCAAAAGATGATTTGGAACGATCATGAGGAACATTGTTAAAAGGTGAAAAATTTGAACTGTGTTGCACAGTTGCTGAAAGTTCGTCAAACATTATCTGAATGTTTTTTATTATGATAGTTTTATACTATTTTTTGTATTTTTTGAGACATTTTTGAATGGTTTTGGTATTTTACAACTCGGTAGAAAGGGCACACTACTTGAAAGTAGGTTTAGATAATTAAAAACATTCCATTTGATTGGCATAAATGTAGATGATAAAATGATATGGTGTTTTCACTCAACTCATGGCTCCATGCAACTAGGAATATGTGAGGGCTCATCATTGAGAGCCAAGAAGGATGTGAAAACAAGGTGAATAGTGATATAAAAGTGAAGATAATGGATGTAATGACATAAATTGTAAAAATGATCCATATGAGAAAAATGTAACCCATTTCTAGTCAAGATTATCTGACTGATTCCAAGATGATTCCACTTTATAGGTTTTGACTCAACTTAGATTCATAGATGGCCTATATATTTGGAAAAATCTAGTTGAAGGACTTGTTATCTCTCTTTAGCATGAGCATCTAAATTACTTTTGGGGATTTCTTTGATTAAGAACTTTGATTGAGATTTCATAAAGGCTTTATTTTATAAATTTTTTATTTGTTTTTTTAATTTTTGCAAAGTACCCCCTACATGTAACCCCATGCCATCAGTAAAAGGAAAGGTTTCAACACCGAAGAAAAAATGTAGGTGATTAAGGGCTTCCTCCATTCCTAGTCTCATACTACTAGTAAGAAGTATGGCTTATCACCGAAAACTGTGAAGGAAAAATGATGTACTGATTTTATAAAAAATATATATTTTTAGATTAATTAAATTTTCCTTGTATGTTGATAGTGTGCTTCTTGGGAAGGAACATTCTTCCCCTAAGTCTCAGACTCATGCAACTAGAAAAACACAAGGGTTTGACACCATAGACTAAGATGGGATGTCAAAAAGAACCATGTAAATAAGTTTAGTGATTTCTCTTAAAGATAAATCTTATTTGAAAGGAGGAGTTTCCATCAGTAAGCTTCGAGATAAAACCATTGGTGAAAAGAGCTAAAATGGTAAGTACCATAACATGGATAAGACCCCAATAAGAAAAAGGTTAACCTATGTCGTAATAGGTTAAGAAGGTTAACATATGATAAAGGTATGATTACGATATCTATCATTATATAGAATTACTAACATTATTGGTACTAAATTTTTTGTTTCTAGTTAGAAAACAGTGCTTTAATATGGAGTTTTATTCTCTTTTTATGATTTTTAATTTTTCTAAATTTTGGTGGATGAGGGTTTGAAATGGAATCATCAAGAAAGAGGTACATGTTTATTGAAGTTGAAGATTCCTAAAATACAAGACTTATGCAGATGAAATCCAATTCAAGAGAGGGAATCAAAATATTTGATAAGTTCTGAAAGATGAGAATTAGGTAGACAAGGTCCAAGGAAATCTGAAGATTTGATAAGTTATGAAATACGAGACTTGGGTGGATAGGTTTCAAGTAAAGGTAGTAAATCAAAAAAATTGATGGGTCCTGAAGTACTAGACTTAGGTAGATAGGTTTTGAGTCAAAGGATGTATGATTAGATGAGTTTTCGATGAGATCAAAAGACATATGTGATGTTAGAAGAAGATTGTCAACATAGAGAATATGTTGAGATTTATATTCACCTATGAGTGAAAGAGTGTGAGGAAAATGAATATGGATCTCTAGATGCATACTCAAGGTTCCTTGTAAGAAATAAAGAGGAAATATTCAATGTTTCTCCTTCTAAGTTGTGAATTAGTTGATTTGACGCGATATTTGCAATTAAAGTGTGAAAAGGTTGAATAAGGATATTCCTGGGTCTACATACATCATAGAGTGTAATCATAAAAATGTATTGACATGAAGGAAACATTGTTAATGAGATGTCTGTAAGATTTCTCATGTGAGGTGTAATGGACATAGAAGTATGCATTGTTGTAAGTGTCCAAGCTTGTTGTAGTTGTGTTTTGGCAATAAGACTAGAGATGTCAGGCATAGGAGCTAGAATGGGAAGAATGGAATCAAGCTCAATTGTGCTTAATGATGGACCCTCTTTTGTAGTGTTAAGGGTTGAAAGAGAGTCTTGAAGAAAATTCAAGATCTCGTTAGGTGTTAGAATATTATCTGAAACAGGTTTGATGTTTATTTGGACTAAAGGAGAAAAATATGTAGAAGAAATAAATTAACTCCTAACATGATGAGTGTTAAGGAATGATGAAGGGGGGAATTTGAAATGCTTTGAAAAATGAGTGATGCCAAAGTGAATCTAAGGAGGGAAGAGATGAAAGGTTAGTGTGCTCAAATTGCAACAAACTAAGTGTGACAAGAGGAGACTTAAAACACAATGGATGAGGTTCAACACTTAACAAAAGTGTGTCAAGGTAAAATAATTAGGAAAGGTGATTATTTTTCTCAAATTTTAACCACATGTATGTTAAAAGGGGAGACTTAAGAAGATGAAAGATATCTACTCTTAATAAATGGATATTGAAAGAGGATACAAAACAAATAAATGAGATCGTGAAAAGAACAACAAATTTAATGTCATCACAAAGAGAAAATTAATGATGATGAAGAGGTCCAAATCTCAAAAAACTGGAGATAAGAGACAAAGGGGAAAGTGATATATTAGTGAGCTCAAATTGAAGAAAAGAGAATGCTTTAAAGAGAGAAGTGATGAAGTAATGAGGATCTCATCAATGTAACATAGTGATTGTGAAGTACAAAAATGTAAGATGATGGGGGAAATATGTGAAAGAGGTCATCAATTCAAAAAAATGGATGTGAAATGCGACTATGTAAGAGTGGTGGAAGTGATATCTAAGAATGTCGTCAATTCAAAATGGTGAATATGTAATGCAACAACGTAATATGAATGGGAGAAAGAAAGAGAAAATGTCAACAAGTCCACAAATTAAATGTGAAATGTGACAAATTAAAAGTGTGGAAGTGAGAGAGAAGAATGTTTTCAATGTAATAAAGCAAATGTGTGATGCGACTATGTACAAGGATGGGAGAAAGAGATTGAATAATTTCAACAAGTTCACAAAATGAATGTGAAATGTAACTATGTAAGAATATGGAATGCTAATATTTTAACAAGATAATGTTAAACTTAAGACTTAGAAAATGAAATATCTATGTGATCAAAATGGTGATTGACTGTGATAAAGCAAGTATCACGATGTCAAAACTTAGACGAAAATGAAAGAACTCAACTGTGGATATGGATTTTTGCAACCTAAGACTTGTACATTGTTACAAAATGAAAAATTCAATGGGAGAGAAAACATGAATAATGAAAGTGAAACACAAGTGTGTAACATGCCAGAAAAAATGATAAATGGATGTTTGTGAATGCTTTGGCCTCTACCTTGGATTGGCTAGACAAGGTGTGGCTTCTTGGGTGGTTCACTCAACTAGGTGTCAGTAGTATACCCTAGCAAGTGTGGCTCTATTTATAGCTAATGGATTTACTTTAAACCCCTTTGAAACCCTTAGAAAAGATCTTTCTCAAAATGAATCACACTGTGGTCACCACTACTAGGTATCCGCAACTCTAACTCATAAGGCTTTACTAGTCAGTTGAGATAAAAGGTGTGTGTTTCCTCAGCTAGCTCCCTCAATGTGCTAACTGCTTTGGGGTTCCTGTGGTAATGCTCAAAATATTTTTATGGCTTATGTCACTAGGCTTATGCCAAGGCACTTCCAACAGTTATGTGGATGAGTTTTAATCCTTATTCAAACCAACAAATATAGTTTGTAGAAAATAAATTTTCATTTTATCTTATTTATCTACAATTTCCTACACACAAGAATTAGTAGTTTGAAGTGCACAAGTGAGGCAACATGCAGTTAGTATTTTTTAATGTTTTAGCCACCTTTATGAGAGTGGGTCCTACAAGCAAGGATTAGAATGTTTTCCCAAAATACGTAGAAGCCAAGCCAAGAGAATCAAGTTCATGTTTCTGGTTTCCTAGATCACTTAAAAAGCGCAAGGAAAGAGCATACGTGTGAACAAGATTTTATTAAGTGAAAATTGGTAATTCCCCAAAAACAAAAAACAAAAAATGATCACATTTCTAATTCCCAAGATTGCTTAGAAAATTGTGAGGGAAGAGAATATGTTTCATCGCACAATGATTAGTCTTACCAAAATTTAAAAAACGACAAAAGAAACACATGAAAAACACGTTACAAAGAATTAGTCCTAGTTAGAAAACCATAAAATATGTACAAAAATGGCCAAAAAGTGATTAAAAAAATGGACTGAAACGTTCAATAACCCTATATTTTCAAGTTTGATGATTAGCCTAGGAAACGAAAATGACAAGAATTTAGGAATGAGGTGGTAAAGAGAGGACAAGTGAATAAAAATATTTCGGAAGCGAAAAATAAAGGACCTAAACAAAATGCCCAAGTACCCTGTACAAGAAAATAACACAATTAGTCTTAGTTTATGAAAGAAAATGAAAAAAATTAAAGGATTGAATGGATTGTAAAAATCCTAAATTGATTAATCAAGCGAAAGGGAGAAATTAAAATAAATGAGAACAATAACTAAGTTAAAAAAAGGCCTAAATTTAAGAAATAAAGATAACTAAGTGAAATAAACTAATTAAATGTTAAATACAACTAATGAAATTAATTAATTAAACAAACTAAAATAACTAGAGTTTAAAAAACTATAAATCAAAGCACATAGATAAAAATAAAAAATCACATGACCTAATTCTTAATTAAAAAGTGAATATATGAAAACCTAAAGTGGAAACTGTATTACAAACCTAAAAACTAAAAAGATAAACCTAAACAAATGTATAAGCTCTAAGTTATAAATGATAATGAAACTAAAATTTTAGGTAACGAGGAGGTGGGTAATGTTGTGTGAGAATTTTGAAGGATTAAGTGATGAGGCGAGTCAAGGGCAGGGAGCTTGGAGGGCTCATCGAGAGTGCAGGGTTTACAGGAGGTTGCGCAGGTTTGGGCTCGAACTATGTTGTGTTTGGTTGTGTTGCTTGAGAGAAATTTTGGGTTGTGAGGGTTCAATCGATGAGTTGTTCACTGAAGTCAGAGGCATCAGTCTGGGATGGGTCTCGAGATCCAATTTACTGGAGTAGTTTTATAGAGTGGGGTGCTCGGCATTGGGAATGGAGGAACTGAGGGGAGGGCGAACTGACAGATATTAGGGAGTTAGGTGGTGGGCTTGGCGAGTTGACCTCACCAAGTAGGGAAGGGTGATGGATCGCTGAGGATGGGGTGGGTTGTGTAGTTAGGGGGTTGGTTGGGGTAGCGTACTGGGTGAGGTGAGGGGGGAACAAGCTCATTCAAGCTTGCTAAGATTGGAGAGGGTTAGGGGGGAAGGGAGGTAATGAGGGTAGGGTGTAGCCTAGTTTTTATTAATTTTTTTAATTTGTTTTGTAACTAATGTATTTCTCTTGTGTAGGTTAGAAAACAGTTTAATAGTAAAATATTTTATTTTATTTTTTAAAAAATTTTGATAAATTTTTCTCAAAATAAAATCTGATTTTGCAACAAAAGATAAACTTTGTTTTGATTTTATTTTTAATTTTTTACAAAAATCTAACTCTTTATTTTTGTTTTTTGCGTGTGTATGTAGGTTTTTAACATGTTTTGCAGTTAAAAGGAGTATTTTTTCTATATCTAGAAGGACATCTAATTTCATAATAAAGACGTAGATCTAAAAAAACCTAAAAAACACAGTTATTAAAACACATGCAAATAAAATTTCTGCACTAAGAAGACCTTTAATCAACAGAACATGATAAAATTAGTATACAACAACAAATATGTTTTATTTATCTTGCAAACTTTTTATTCTTCCAAATGTTCTGAGATAACTACACAATAACACAACAAAACACATAGCTATACAAAAAAACAAAAAAAACAAAATTAGACAAACAAAAATGGAAGAAGAGGGAAGTGAGTCCCACAGGGCATGCCAAAATACAAGAAGAGAAAAGTAAAAGTAAATGAAAGATAAAAAAGAACTTACAAACCTCCCTGAGACCTTCCACTGCAAACCTCAGTGGGTGAGATTTTGAAGCTGTATAACCTTGCAAAATGATTGGTTTGTGAGTGCTCTTGAATGGCCTCTAAAGGTGAGTGCAAATTCTACAAACACATATGTTTGGCTTGGAAATTTAGCATAGTTATTATACTATGAATCCAAGTGGATTTGAAAGAGAGTAAGCCTGCAATTTATAGAGGTAAATTTGGTTTAAAATTGGTTACAAGCAGGTGGATGCACATTCTAAAAATAACATTTGAGGAGGTTGCAATAGTTTTGTAGCATTTAGGGGAAGTAAATGAATTAATCACAGACATCTGGAAAGGTTGTTGTACATACAATTGAATTGTCCCCACCTTTCTAGGATTCTAGAAGAGCAGATGACTAGGTTTGGTATGTGGAGTTGACTAGGAATCTAAGTGGTAGTTGACTAGGAATCTAAGTGGTTTTTGAATGAGAAGAGGATGTGGACTCCAAGATGATTTTTGAATGTGCACACTTAATTAATTAACCATTTTATTAATAAATGATAATTAATTTAGCACAAGGGGGTACTAGGGAATAATTTAATAAATCCAAAGGGTGTAATGTGTATGATTAATAAATTTAATTAATTAATCACAAATGGGTGAATAATTGGATGTGTTAGGATAACATTGGGAACAACTAAATGATTTCAAGGTTTCTACAAGCTTTAGAACAAGTTGTAGGAGACTAATGTGTGTTTAAAATTTTCCTTTTAGCAATCGAGTTATATAATTTATTTGCAATAGGATAAATAGACTAAATTAGATAGAACCATTATAAGTTAAGTGTTAAACGAAAGAAAGGAATTGTAGTCTATAGAAAAGGATAATGTATGTTTACATGTTAAGTACTCTTCAAACCTTTAAGTTTAAAAAATGAAGTATAATTATAATAAATATGTATCCATGAAAATGTGGTGATGTGTAAAGTACTTATCTGTGATTTTAATATTCTTTATGGGTCATTTTTTTGTACTTATTCATTTATAAAAGTGTGGCATTGTTTTACATTGTGTGTAATATTTTTATTTTCATATTCTTAATGTTGGTGTAAACGTCACATGTGATATTGAGAAGTTCTTGTGAGCCTTATTGGTGTTGTATGATTGTATCAAGTAATTGAAGGAAAATTAAATTATCCTAGTTTATTTTGTCATGTGTTTTGTTATGTCGAATGTGGGTGCTACATATAGTATCAAAGCAAAGGTTCATACTCTCAAACCTTTGGCATAGTTTGGTGTTGTTGTAGTTATTCATTATGGTGAAGGATTTGGAAGAGTAATGTTTTATGTTTTGTGATGTGATGAATCTAGTACTTTTGATTATATGAATGCACTTGATGTGCATACCACTTAGTGTGGAATGGTTATGATGTTGATGTGTTTCTTGATGGGAGTAATTTCTATCCCTATGCATTCAATGTAAATTTCCAGTTTGTTACCACCCTTTTGTGTGAAGTATTTTTTTTTAACTACGAAAGTGTTGTAGTGTTGCTTTATCCTGAGATATTTCATTTGTGTACCAACATGGTGCATGACAAATTGCTTTGAAGTGAAATATGTCATGTCATATTAATTCCCATTGTGTTGTTTTATATTATGGTGTCATGTCACTATGTTGTATTGTATTGGAATGTATGTCATGATGTTAAATCACTATGTTCATTTTATAGATGTACTCATGTGTTATTTGATGAATTCATATCATGAATTAGGTGCATATGTTGATATTATGACCCTATTGTGTTATACTTGCACTTTTGGTGGATTATGTGGAAATATTGTGTTATAATTTGTGGAATATTGTTATGTTATACATTGCAATACTACTAAGTGTAAGACATTTTGGTTATCATGCATATACATCATTGTGTTAGTAATGTACTTATATGTTATGTTGTGTACCCTACACTAATCGACCCTAAGGGAAGTAATTTGTAAAAGTGTATGTGTGGAGAAATAAAATTGGACCATTGACCATTTAAAGAGAGATAGTATGACCCAAGAAGTGGAGTCTACCATAGACTGAAAATCCACTTCTAGGTAAGTGCACGGATTTGAGGGCTAAAAAGTGGACAAAATGCAAGAGAAACAAAAATTGGAGTTAGGGTGGGGAAAATGTTGGTTTGGTAATTACCAAACCATAACTTGTACATGTTATAACACGTACGTATTTTACAAAATTCATACACATTTCCTCATTTTTAAATTAAAAAGGAAAACACATTCTCCATTTTTATTTTCCCCAAATGCTAATTTCACTACAAACCCTAAACTCACATTTTCTCTTCAATTGTTTTCTCCGAAAAATATCTGCATATCACATAGAAGGTTAGATTGAGTTGGATTCGATGATGCCACCACCAAGAAGAGGTAGGGAGAATTATTTTCTCTTAATTCTAATCAAATTTGGTATTTTTTTTTATATTTTTAGTATATATTTTATTAAATACATGTTTTTAATTCTTACAGTTCCTCCACAACCACAACAAAACCCTGTAAATCCTCACAACCCTCCTAGAAATCCTTCTATTTTTTAACATCCTCTAAGTAGTCAAGAGGATTTAGTAGCCCATATAGTGGAGAATAAGATTAAAATTGAGGATTTGATTACAAAAATGAGGGATCATCCTTGTTCCAAAAACCCCCACCATGCCTCACTTTCAAATGCATTGGAGACATTATTGGCTCAGGTTGACATGGAAATGAGTAAAATTGATCAATGGAAATCTTATAGAGATACTTGTAGGGAATCCTAAGCTACTAAATTATCATATGTAGATGTTAAAAAAACCTAATTAAAAAATACCTCATATGTGCATTATTCATAGACCCTAGAACCAATTTTCTAGTTTCTTTGTCATGCAAATGGTTTCTAGTCTACTGGTGCAACAATAATCTAATTAAAAATAATTTTTGGGACTGATGGTGGATGGAATTTGATATACCACCTTGCAATAAAAATGAGGTTCCATTCTAATTTTTGATGAAACTCTACTGTAATTTTATCCTTAACGAGATCCCGAACTATTTTTTAATACCACAAGTTTCAGGGCCAAGGAAAAAGATTTGCATGAGATAGAACATGTTCACACCATACTCATATTCATCATCATAGATACCCTAAAAAAAAATCCCCTCGTCCTGAGATTTTCCATACATCAATGAAGGATATAATAGAGTTTGATACATTACAAATGCTTGAGGTGCTGTCGTATACCCTTGTCCAACATATGAGGGAGGTTTCTGATACTAATGTTGGTGGACGTAGGAAGAGGATTCCTCTAGGTAGTAGTAGCATGAGGCTAAAAATTTGCACATCTTGTGGTAGCATATGCACGGGACCTAAAGAGGATGATAGTTTCATGCAGATTGGTATTGGTGGAGTTATCGATGGTGGTACACATGATGATGTGGCTATGTATGACACTTTTTTGAAACTACGCCACCTTTAAAAAAAATTAACATAGTTTTGAAACTATAGATTGGCCCAATAGGATAAGTATACACTATAACTATAGTGTAATGTTGTTTATTATATAGTTTTATAAACTATAATATATATATATATATATATATATATATATATATATATTATAATTTAAACTATAGTTTATTTTTCTTGTTATTTTCAAGGTTTTCAATATTTTATAAACCAAAAAAAATTGGTTTATAGAATAGGATTTTCATTATATAGTTTTATTTAAAAACTATAGATATAACTTTTTATATAAACCATATGTTAGAAAAAAAATTTATAGTTTTCAACCTATAATATGTATACATGATTTATAAAGACATGAAATAAATCGTAATTAAAAGGGGCCTAAATGACATGGGTAGGGTAAGAGATTAAATAACTTTTACTAGGGAAAGAGATTTTAAATTCCACATGAAATTTAACCTTAGAATTTACAAGGAGATGCTATTTTTTCACGCTTCCAATGGGAAAATTTGAAACCCTATTTTGATGGAGTTTTTTCTCCTCTCTTAATTACTTTGAATTTACCCTTTAACTAATTTTGATCCTGCACATGAAAACTATATACAAAATTGGAAATATTTCACATATAGTTGATTCTTACCTAATATCATAAGATATTTTCACATGCCATTAGAAATGAAATCACCTTTCACCTATGCACACACACCAATGTCCAAGAATATTAACATTTCCCAAAGGAGGGAGGGGGGCTTAAATAATTATTCCTAACCAACCACCCAATAGACATGACTATTGGTCAATTTAATTAATAACCAATACCTAACCGCTCTAGTGCCATATTAGGACTGAGAAATCAATAAATTATATAACATATTAATTTAATAAACCAGGCATTTAACCATTTAACAAGGTAAAATAAACACATAGAACTGGATATAATGTGGAAAATCCCAAGGGGATAAAAAACCACAGAAGAATTTTCCATTTATTGAGAAAATATTAATAGTCTTGGACTCCCTTTCTCACTTCCTACTCCATGTTTTTAACCTGAAGTAAAGTCCATAAATCCAAATATGGCCAACGGCCATATTTAAATAACCAAAGGGTTAAAACTATTAGGTGATGGGGTACACCTTGATTCAAATAAATAATTAGTTAATTGATAACTAATAACCTAATATAAAGTTTATATTAAATAATATTAAATATAAACTATATTCTATATTATTTAATTATAAACTAAATAGTATGTTCACTTAATATTATATTTCTAATAGAAACCTTCATAGGTATTTTTATTTTTTATTACATGTTACAAAAATATTTGAGTACTTGATTTACATATATATGTTAAATTTTAAAAATAATTGTATTTGAACTTGGTAAAATTTATTGATTTACACATACATATGTACATGTATGCATTAATATTACACACGTGACAGGTTGCAAGCACCATGTTGATGTATACATTCACAGAGGTAATTTAGAATGTTACATTTGTAAAATTATCACTTATGTAAATATATATAACTTTCACTCAAATATATGTCTATATATGCATGTTCTTGTATATATATTATATATGATCAACTAACTTGACGTGATATATGTTTATAAATTTTATGACCACACAAGACACACCACCATCTCTACGAAGAGTAAAGAAAGGTGTTACCACTGCGATTTCATCTATGCAACAACTCACTGAGGTATATAAATTATGCATTTTTGTTAACTAGAGTGTAATTCATATTATGTCTAATTATTTTAATAATTTCCCTCACTATAGAATAATTTAGATAGTAAACAAGAATACATTATGTATATCCAAGAGTTTCCTGCGACTAGTAGTAGCCTTATACATATGATTCATAAGTGTGGCGAGGTAATAAAATAGTTGTATTGATAGAATTAGTTAAAATATTGTCATTACACATGTACTTAGTTTGCGTAAATGTTTAGATCTACATTCAAAAAAATTATTGTTAATATAGTTCTACAAGCTAATTTTGATGTTAAATTTTGTAATTTTATGTGTAAATATGGTTCAACCCCTTCCATTTTTACTTTGATGGCACTGAATCCTTGATCCCATCATTTTGACACCTTGATTCATGATCCAATACATCTCGTTGACTCTACTAAGCATGGGAAGCAGATTCATTGTGACTGAGAGATTACGGTAAGTGCATTTAGATGTAAGTAGTTTCATTAACATGGTTTTATACATGTTGAAAACTTATACATTAAGTTTTCACAATAATATTGTATGCATTTACAAGTTAAACTATAGTTGAGTTTTAAGCGTAATAGGACTTGAATTCATGTTGTTGAGGATCCCAATTCATCTCACAAATATCCATTTAAATCTAAGGGAGGGCCTTCTTCGAGAAGGGAAAAGAGAGGAATTTATTTTGATGAATAGGATGTGCGTACGTGTGGTCTTATGACATTTATTTTGTATACCTATGTGTATGGCACTGTATGCATGTTCATCATTATATGTACACATAGATGGCATTGAGTTGATATTATATGACCTATTCACATATTTGTATTTCATGTGCACGTTAATACTATTTGAAACTTGATATGGTTTTATAATACCTTATATTTCTGTGATTATAATTATATCTAGACTAATATGATGTGTACTTGACAATATAAGACATTATGGATATTTTTTCATTTATTGGTTTTATATAAAAACATTTTCTATGTATAATATACATCAAAATTTCGAAATAAAGTCATAAATTGGTTTAAGCAATATTTATATAACATATATAAAGAGTTATCTAATCAAGTAATTATTCGTTTAATTTATTAATTTGTACATGTGTATATATTTGTGTTCATATGTGTGCCAAAATCTTAAATATCATAATATGGAGATGTAAAATATATATTTAGAGAACCTTTTCTAGAGGACATTCAAAGTTTTAACTCAGATTATAAGATTTTTTATTGAATTTTTATATTTATTGTGGTTTTATTAGATTGGTTTCATAATAATAATGACTAATCATCCATATTCATTATTTATGTGATTTCATCTCTTTCAATTAAAATTAATAAAGATCATATTTACCAAAATTACAAATTTATCACCAAGAGTGAGAGAGAAAGTGCGAGAGAGAGAGATAAAGTGACAGAAAAATATAGAGTGAGCTTGGTAAGAAGAAAGAGAGAGCACGAGAGAATACAATGCAGGATGTACAATTTGTTTTGGCTGCATGATCAATTCTTTTAAATGAAAGTGTTTATTTTTCTCTGAGGAAGATAGATACTATTGAACATTCAAAAACTAAGAGGAGGAGGGCATGAATGAGTACCCTTAAAAACTTACAAATTGTTGCTTAGAAATCAAGATCACATTTAGTAAATTCTATTTAACCATAGACCAATCAAGACATGCTATCATGAGAGAGGAAAGAATAAAAACACATGGAGACACAAGAATTTAGGTGGGAAACCCAATAAGGGAAAAAACCCACAAGGATCAAAGCAATATTAAGAACACATGTTATACACCAATTATGTAATGATCATGAAACACCTACTTCATTTTGAAGCACCCACTTCAATTCACAATTAAGCACCTACTTGATTGAATTTGCAAGCACCTACTTGCAATGAAAGCACCAACTTTCAACTTTCTGAGCTACAACTTAGGCTTTCATTAGTTTATTTGACCACCTTCTTCATATTTTCCTACATCAACATTTGTGATCTCAGTTTCAGCTTTTCTTCATTACTTATTCATGTATTTTGTGCACACACACCTTGATCTCTACAACAAACAACATCAAAAAATCGAGAACTAAGCTTCTTATCAAATTTTATGCTCATACATATGACTTTTCATTTTCATATCAAAAATATCTTCATCTCACTCTCTTACTACGTACAAAAGGTGATGATTTGTCTTCTAAATTGCCTCTATTTTGTCTTTTAGCACTTATGACATCTTTCAGTCCCGTCTTTTGATCTACAAGCTTTTGGAAAATATGAGAGGGAGTCTTTTTAGGTCTCTGAAATGGTCATGGATGTAACTCATAACCCTTCATTCACCAAATAAATCTTGTCATGTAGTGTAACAACTCCTTTGGTTAGAATTTTGGACAAAGATTATAGATTCTTTTCAACTCCTTTAGAAACTTAGCACTGCCTTCTTCTTCATACCCCAATCTTCTTCCTTCATTGTTTGTCTTCACAATAGATGCATTTAAGCCATCTAGAGGAAGATAGATTCAAGAATGAATTAACACAATTTACTCATGAATATTGATCCATAAGTTTACAAGTTCATCTCCAACCTATGAATAGGATATGAGGATATGCGACAACTCCCATCAACCATTCAAGTCTTTGAAGCTCAACAAGAAGAAGGGAAAACACTATTCCTTCATATTTTCCAATTCATACCATATTGTCTTAGTCAACCAAGAGCATGCTACTTCACCTAGGGATGAGTACTCAATATTCACAAAAAATGAGGATGATGTCAAAGGAGTGCATTATATTTTGCTATACTCAGAGGCTAAACTATCATCATTACAACTTCATTGCAAACTCTAGATTGGGCATTCACAATCACAATGAAACTTAAACCATAGTTGACACAATCTTGCCAAAATATGAGGAACTCACACTCCGCTGTTTTTATAGCATGAGATGATGATTTGGGAGAACATGATTACTTAATATGCACAAGAACTCAAATCAGCAAGAACTCTTCAAATCACAAGCTCTAAGACAGTACACACACTCTTTTCTCAACTCAGACTGCAACCATGAGAGATTTGAGGAATTTCTCAGTAATTTTGGTCTATTATGACTGTAGTAACATCCTTCTAGATCCACATGAGAATTTTGTAACTTCTTAGGACCATTTCCTTGTCAAGGAGCATGTTTGTAAGATCAAACAATCTTGTTTTTCTCAAAACTATGCAAAAGGAGGATTTTGTCACACCAAACCCTAACATGAGGTTTGAAAGTTAAAAACACCTCTCCATTCATTCTTCTGCAACTATGATTAAATGGAGACCTCATTAGAATCTTGAAAATCATTTTCAAACACTTGAATGCATGATTTATCAAGATAGAAGTATCAATTCAGCTCAAGTTATCAACCTTCTTGAGCATACCACTATGAAAGTAGGAAAACAACAAGGTTTAGACCTCAAATCACTCGGAAGAAGCATATAAATTTTACTCAATTAGATCATTTTGGACATGTATCTGATGATTTTAACCTTGTTATGATCCAATACTAGGTTTACACATGAATACTTCCTCAAAACACCATGAATGTTCCTGGAATGCATAGTTATCAAGTGATAGACAAAAGAAATGAAATCTTCAACTCAAATTTTCTTCACATACATGACTCAGAAAACTTTATGATTATTTGAAGGGCATTATATAAGCTATCTAAACACTGAAGTTTTCTTTAGGTAACAACCAACATACCTCTGTACCTGTAAGTTTTATCAAATACTACGATTTTATGTTCCATACAATCCTACATGTACCTGCACAATTGATTTTTATGAAGCCATGGGGAGTCAATTACATTTATAACACATAAAAATAGCTTGTCTAATGCATTTTGTGTTCAAACTTTGCATATTTCTTCTATTGCTCAAGGAGAGAGTCATTGAGGCCTTCTAACCACTTGAGAAAAATGGTTAGAATTTTTTAAACACATAACCTATTGATCTCAGACCTTTTGCATTTGATTTTAATCAAATTTCCTATAAAAAATTCTTCTATGATTTATATGAAGAATCCCTATTCAATTTTGCACAACTGCTAGGAAATTGAGGTGCTTATCTTGACCTTCTCAAAAACCCGGGTCTTGGAAAAATTGGCTATATAACCTCAATTTTCACTTTTTGCTCCTAAATGTTTTTTCACACCATTAGGAATCACTCCTCTAATATCTCCCATGGTTTATTTGTCATGAGGCCATCTGAATTTTCTTGACCCATCTCATTTTCCTATGAGTACTAGGCATGTTCTCACCCTTTGTTTACCCTAGGTCTCCTTCAAGCATAAAAAACCCTGATTTTAGACCTTTTGCACCTTTATATTCCTTGTACAAGGATTATCCATCCTTCACAAGGTTGAAACATCCATCTCATACCTGTAAAACATCTTATACCATGGCCAACTAGAAATAGACCTTTACACTGGACCTAGTTTGACTTATTTTCATTTTGAACACAAAAATATGACTTGGAGAGCAATAAGAGACAACCCTCACATGAAACATATTTATTGATACTTTGGAAACATTTTCCCTTTATACCAAACACCAAGAAGATTTACAAACTCACTTATACATTTGGAATTTGAGACACACCTAAGCAAATCATCAACACACTTCTGAGCCAAACACTATTTGACCCTTAGAGACACTTAAATTGAAATGAGACATGTATTTTAGACTTTAAGAACCTGATTATAAGCTGATATAGACACAAGGATAACTTAATCAAACACAATATACTACTCATGACACCATACACCATGATGACTCCATGCTAGGACCTTGAACTCATGACAAGACCTTGAATTACCAATGAGACATTGCAATGCAAGACACAAGACACAAGACACCATAACTTACTTCAACATGAAATCATGCAAGAGTGACATACCTACTCAAGTATGTTTGACATCAATGAAAACATTTTTAACAAACTCCCCTTTTGTCATTGATGGAAAAAATCTCCTTTACCTTTTCATTCTCCCCCTTTTGCCTTGAATGACAAAGGCATCTGCTCAAGGACCATTCTCCCAAATGTCCATGTATTTTCTTCTCATTTCTTGGAACTAAAGCAATTGTGGTTATCTCCCCCTTGCGAGACTATCTTCAATGGTTTTTAGGAGTAGGAATAACTCCCAATTTTCATCTCAAATATTCAAATGCAACTCTTGGTAGTGGTTTTGTCAAGAGGTCTGCTAATTTCTCTTTGGTAGGAACATATTCAAGCTTGAATTTGTATTTGATTGGTATGTATTTGGTCTTGGAATGCATTACATGATTCTTAAATACATTGATTGCACATGTGCTATCACAATAGATAGGAGTGGGTCCTTCATACTTCGCTTTATAGTATTTCAATGGTTGCCTCATCCATAGTGCTTGTGTACAAAATGTAGTAGCTGCAATTTATTTTGCTACAAAAGTAGATAATGCTATTGAGGATTTCTTCTTACTCATTCAGGACTACAAGACACTCACCTAGAAAGAAGACCCCACCACTAGTGCTCTTTATATCATCCACATTACATGCCCAATCAACATTTATGTATGCTTTTAGACTGAAGTATTTACTCCTTGGGTACCATAGACCATAAGCAAGAGTTACTTTGAGGTATCTAAAGATTATTTTGAAAAAAATCATATGGATTTCTCTTGGATCATCCTAATATCTTCCTACTAGTCCAACTGCCTGCATGATGTCAGGCCTAGAGGATGTAGTATAGAGCATGTTGCATATCATAGACCTATACAATGTTTGATCCAATTTTGGAGCATCATATTATTTGTTGAGTTTACATCCTCTGATCATGAGAGTGCTCACTTATTTGCAATATTCCATATGAAACTTTTTCAACATGTCCTTGATTTACTTTGCATGTGTTATAAATATGCCATTTGCTGATTGAATCACTTACAACCAAAGAAAGTATGTCAATTATACCAACATTGACATCTCAGATTCTTGTTTCATCGCTTCAAGAAATCCTTTTCCATGCTCTCATTGTTGCTACCAAAAGTGATATCATCTACATACACTATCACTATCAGATGCTTAGCTACTGATTATTGTCAACATCTCCTCTCTTGAACCCTTTCTCTATGATGTACTTATCTAGCCTTGTATACTAGACTTTAGGGGATTGCTTCGAGCCATAGAGTACTTTCTTTAGTTTACATATATAATCATGCTCATCTATGAGCATAAAACCATCTAGATACTCTATGTAAACCTCCTCTTCTAAGGTTCCATTTAAGAATGCTAACTTCACATCCATATGATAAAATTTGAATCCTTTGAAGCTAGCATAGGATGAAAAAATTCTATTTGCCTCCATTCTTGCCACAGGTGCAAAAGTTTCTTCAAAGTCGACTCCTTCCACTTGAGTGTAGCCTTTACAAACTAGTCTTGTCTTGTTTCTAGTGATGACTCCATATTCACTCATCTTGTTTCTAATAAACCAATTTAGTGTTGATAGCATTTTTGTCCTTGGGTCTTGGATCTAGCTCCTAAGTCTCACACTTCTCAATTTGATCAGGTTCCTCATTCATTTCTTTCACCCAATGTTGATCCATGCTAGCTTCCTTACCATTTTGGGCTCTATCATGGATAGAAGGGTTGTATTCTCATTAGTTTTCAGATTTTTCAACTTCCTTTTTGTGAGTATGCACTGCATCTTTTCTTCCAATGATTTGATCAGCTGGATGTTCCTTCTTTACCTGCCTTGTAGGTGTTTTTCTATCAGGTCTCTCTTGATCTTCATCACTTTCTTCCTGAGAAATTTATTCATCTTTAACAACTTCTTGAGCTTTTATACAAGGATGTTTGTCTTATGTATCTTCTTCATCTCTTTTGGGATGATATTATTGTCACTAAATCACTGCACCCTCCAAATGGCCAGAATGTGAACAAGACATTTGGTGTGATTGGGACACATGGGATCACCTCTCAAGTAGTGGGACTTAGGCTCAAGGTGAACCTCTAGAGAAGGCTAGCTTCCTCTTCCTAAACTAAGTGTTGTACTACTCCTAGTACAATAAAAATGGTTATGTAGTCCTATTCTAACATTTTCCAAGGTTTTACAGAAAAATATTTACAGAAATGAAACTATACTAGGGATGGTGATGCATCAAGTAAAGGGTGTTTATAGACTCAGGAAGGGTTAATTTGAAGAGGGCTTGTGCACCACAAGTCAACTTCACCTACTACAACTTAAAAAGGGTAACAGAATACCACAGACTAGGAAGCATGCGTTCCCTTTGTTAAAACTCAATTAGACACAACAATCTATCAATATTCTAGTGAAGAAGGATGAACTTGAGAAGGGTGAATAATGAACCACAACTCAATTGCATGCAATACTCCACCACTTGATAAGCACAGAACTCCAAGAACCTACAATAGAAACTGTGGACTTGCAAAATGTACACTGCAAGCATGAGAAGAAGGCACAAATAAGTATATAAGGATGAAAGGACCGAGATTAGTCACAAAACACACACTTTATTACTTCAACAATGTGCACAATACATCATACATTCAGAAGAGGCAATGGTTTCTATTACATTCTTGAAAACGAGGCTTGAAAGTTCTCCTCAACATACAAGGATAACTTGTAGAAGAGAGAAGACTCTTGAAAAAATTGTACTTGTCTCAGATATCTAAGTTGTTCCAACATGTCTGAGTCTTTGACCTATTGGAACCTCTATGGAATAAGCTTCCAAATTACATTTATAGAAGATAAGTGAGTGAGAGAGGAGAGAAGAATTCATAAATTACCTTCCTAAATTTAAAGCACATGATGGTTCACTTATTATAGTTAGTTGAACCACTTTGAGAAGTGTTCCATCATGTGCCATTAATTGCCCCATTGACATATTTTTCTCAATTAATTACAAGAATATTTTAATGAAATATTTTAATACATAATAATAAATATTGTTATTAAAATATTTAAATACAAATATCAATTAAAAATAATAATTATATAAGTGGGACCACACTGAAAATTGGTATTGCACTACAAAGGGAGGGGTCTCTTTGTGACTAAGCCAAAAAATAGCCCAACTCGATTGTTGGCTCGCTGAGCCAACTTACCCAGTTGGGTCCAAGCTTCGTCCTGACCTTCACTGTAACCAATCTCCCATTTTGCATGCATTGACCGAGCTACTCCTTGGTATTTACATTAACTCAAAGATTTGAGTTCTCAAACTGAGCTTATTATCAAGATCCTCTAACTCTTGTAACTCTCGGTCTAATTTCTCACATTAGTTGTTTCACATCTACTCACCTAGTAGCTTAAGAAATCACCTCGGCGGGCCTTTCACTCAAAATTGGTCTTGGCTCAACCCATGACAGTGTGAAACTACCTGACTAAGAATTTCCATCTTGGCGCACTACTCAAAAAATTCAGAATTTGGGCCCAATGTTCAAGTGTGTGATCTCGACGAGTTCCACTTAAAATCTCTCCTTCCCACGGGCTTCAATTTCATATTATTCAACTAATTCACCACATTCGACCTTGAGCTCATTGCAGAGCTAAACATGAGCTCTTCATTGAAAACACTATTTGCGCACATTTTTTGCATTGACGGGATCTATGTTGGATACACCGCTCCTACCAACTCATTGTTGCCAATTCTCACAATATTGTTGCAACAGTTTCTAATTTTAATCCCCCCACTCAATCCCAAAAGCTTAAGGAAGACCCACATTTACATTGTTCAGCGAGCATATCAGACACCCCACGATATGTCTTGAATGAGCTCAAGGCTTTGAAAACACCTTCTCTAACTGGAGTCCTTCACCTTACATCTCACCAACTCCTCATTTTGGTATCAAATCCAAGGACCACTTTTACTTTTTCAAGCCTAATAACTCAGTGTATAACTTGTCAAATTCCTTGCATTCCACATTGAAGCGGTGTTCAACCTGCTTCTGAATGCGTTCCTCAAAGATTGGTCTACCAATGTCAAATTCTCCACATCAAGCTATCTGTTTGTCACATCCTCTTTGGCGGGTCCAAGCTCACTCGGGCTAAGGAGCCTTAGTTTCCTTGGCTAACTTTGCCTCAATTACCCACATCATCAGCAATTCAAGTCTTGGGACCCAAAGACCCCATGATCCCACCTCATTCTTTCGATGCCTTGGCCGAATGGCCTCAATTTTCCACATCATCAGACAAACCTCTTCGGCGGACCTGAGCTCCATAGAATGGCTCGGCCCGAATGCATCGCATGTCCCCATGACCAAACGTTCAAATATCTTCACTTTTTTCATACCAAGTTATAACATGAATCTCATACTGCAAAAGTCCGAAGTGGAAACTTTAATGTCATTCACCACGCATCACCTTGACAATTTTGTTTCCAATATCTGTAATTCCTATGAGCTCCTAAATCTTCCTCTGAGATCATCTATTGATCTCAAATTTTTCCTCCAATCATCACTTATACATTTATTTCAACTTCAGACCATTTTTTCATGCATAGCCTTGCTCAAATATTTTTCCAAACAAGCTCAATTTTTAGCTCACCCAAGCGAGTTGTAAGTCCTTAATATGATAGAGCCATGCAAAATCCTCTACCTATACTTTAATTTCACCCTTCACACTATCCATTTTTCTACTATCGTCCCTTGTGCATAATTTCATTTCTCATCCTTGTAAACAACCTTTGTTTGGAGAGCACCTTCACCTTTCTACCCGAAGTTGTTCTATGTTCCCAAGTCTAGTCACCTGAAACAAACTATTTCAACCATTGGGCTGAATAATGAGATTATCCTTTGTGTCAATTTTCCTCTCCTACAATTTCAATCACCGTCAAGCTACATCTTTCTATCGCATCGAGCTCTATATCGGGTTGACACTCTACCTCACTGTGACGACCTTTCATCATTTCCCATCTTGGTGTGAGAATTGTGTCGTCCCACTCACATGCCTCGATGCTTCGCATCTTTTCAACTGAGCTCGATGTGGATCTCGAGGCACTGTCCCTTATTTTACCACCAGAGCTCGGTTATCTCCTTTTGTCACCTTCAATCACACTTGTTCTACTGTCGACCCGAGTCGTTCGTAGCTTCCACCAATCTTACTAACCTTCCAATTTTTCATGCCAATCATGAGATCAATATAAATCCATTTATCATCTCCACCCAAACTCACCTGTTTCAAATAACCTCTATGCCTAAATGTCCCGAGTAGAGCTTTATCCATTTTCCCTAAGTTCTCTTTCATGCACACTGACGTGGCTTGTCCTTCTAAGCTTCAACAAATTTCCCATAAAATATGAACTAAGCTCGACAGTTTACCCTTTGAACTCAAACTCGGTCTATCATATTATGACGAGTCTCCTACATTTTGTATCTTCTTAAAATATAAAATCCCGAGTTAGGAAAACTTTGATAAACCCTCCATAGATTGAATTGGCTCCAATTCAGTCACTCGAGTTGATCCCCTAATGTTTCTCCTCTGGGTTTACGAGCTCTCACATATATGAAGGCTTGTGTTCAAGCCATCTACCTTGGATCTGATATGTTACTGACATCATGGCTTCAACATACTTCATAATGCTCTCAAACTTAGTTTGAATTCCCCAAGACTTCGGTGAGTTTTCTACCTTTCAACTCGCAATCCTGGGATCCCTTAGCAAAACCTCACAGCTTCTATGAGCTTGACAAACTATTCTAACGAGTTTGGCTGAGCTTGACATCATTTCATTCCAAGTTCCAATTCACAGAGCTCTACACTCTTCTCTTGATCATGCCGAGCTTAGCTCAGATCGTACACACTAAGATTTATTCCTATGGAATGAGCCAAGTCCATGAATGAATCAGCTCGACCCATTGACTCGAGATCGCCATTAATTGTGACTATGAACTTCGGAAACAACATCTTCACTATCGAGTTCGACTTGGTTCTCAACTGGGATGACTCATGGATTCTGAAATTCCTCGACCGAGTCCCTTTCGAGCTCAGCATGCCCTGTAGATTGATCTTGGAGCCACTCGATGCTCCATACCTTTGGCTCGAATGCTCAAATTACTATTTTCATTGATCCTTACTTGTAAGCATTGAATCCTTCACTTCCATGTTGAACTCTCATGTAAGTCTGTGCACGTTCCTTATGAGGTGAGCTTCTGAACTTGAGCCACATCACTCACCTACTCATTCGTTCGTGACCGTTGACTGAGCTCCTTTATTGGTTCTTATTTCACATTGGCCCAACATTCTTCCTTCCATAGTCTGTCATTGAGTGACCTACTCGGTGCTACCCGAGTTATACCATTATCTCAACCTTCCAAGTTGTTCCATGTACTCCACCTTTGAGACAACCATAACATAGGTCTTCAAGCTCCCAGTGAGCTATACCCTTAACACTTTGAGCTTCGTCATGACAAGCCTCCAAGGCAAATGACTTGAGATTTTTCCTTCATAATATTCTTATATCCGAGTTGGCTCCTTTGGATGACTACCGAGCCATCCTACCTCTACCTCGGTGAATTGTTCCCTACCTAGCCATGAGCTCTGTATTGAAGTGACTCCACCTATCCCAAGCTACCTTCCGAGCTAACTACACCAGCTCAATCTAATTTTATGAAAGAATCGATATCGCCTTTGTTATGTTTTCATTAAAAAGGCCAACCCCTTCCCACTATCAAGCTACACACTGAGCACCCTATCTGAGTTCGAAACTGAGTTGAGCCTGAGTTGGACTCTGAGTTGATCCTGTTTAAAGCTAGGAGAGCTCACTTATCAATTTATTAATTATTTTAATCATTTTATCTCTGTGATGATAAAGAAATGGGCCCTTGGGACCAATGTCATAATTTATTCGTAATAGGACCCAGTTGTCTAATTTTGTCCTATGTGCAAAATTGGATAACATTTTTGGCAACCTCTCGTGGTATGATAGCCTAGTAAACATGATTCCATTATCCTTAAGCCATCCATTGGGTATGGAGTCAATGTTGAAATCCTGAAATTAATCTAATCTTCTTTGATACCTCCTGGAATCCCCTTGGGGTAAGTCCGTTCTTAGACCTCCCTGAAATCCCTAGGCATAAGGTATACTGAATTTTTTGAATGCTTAGCATCATGGACATTGACAGAGTTTTGAATGAATCAAACGTATGAATCTCTTATGGAAAATTTTAACCTTCCTTCTCTTGAGAAACTTCTGATAATCATACAATATGTAAGAACGACACAAAACATGACAAAAAGGAAATAAAAAGAACAACAACACACAACAATGTGCATAAGCACTTGGAGGAATACACCTAAATAAACTATATATGGAGTAGAACGCTTCTCAAAAACAAGCTTTGAGATGTATTCCATTCACATGAATGGGTAGTTATTCTCCATTAATCCTGGATAGATTAAATTAATTTGCCACTTTATAACTCGTTATGATGTATGGCCTACTCCTAGAGAGCGTAAAAATTGGCATGCTTTGCCTGGTTTGGCTCTGTCTTCATCCCATTTGAGAACTTAATCTCCCTCTTGAAAATTCTTGTTAAACGCCTTCTTGTCAAAAGATTTCTTAACCTGATCATGATACTGCTCTAAAGTCTTCATATCCCTACTCCGTACTTCCTCTAACTCCATGTAAGTTTAACAAACTTTACTCTTAGAGGAATCATTCTCAATGGCCTCAAGTAGATGGGCCAACTCCAAAGAAGGTAAATCTAAGGAGAGTCAAAATTTTTTCTTTCCTTCCATATACAAGCATGAAATGAGAATTTCCTGATGGCCCTTTTAGGAGTAATCTCGATTCTTCCTATAAGGCGGTCGTAAGCTGTGTATGTCAAATCCTCTTGTTAATTTCCATCGTGCACTTAATAATCCTTATAAGTTTTTTGTTACTAGACTCAGCCAATCTGTTTCCTTGCGGATAGTAATTGGAAAAATTCTTGAGGTAGACCCCAATTTGTAACAGCCTATTCACTCAACTTCATACCAAGAAAATCAAGCACGTTGTCTGAAATGAATGGTAAACAGGAACACCCAACCTTGTCATTATACCTTCCAAGAAATCCATAACTGTCTTCTCATTACTCTTCTGTCAATGTTACCACCTCTGTCCATTGAGTCAAATAGTCTGTTACAATAAGGAACCATTTATTTTTATCACTGAATGAAGGATTAATCATTCTCGATGAAATCCAACCCCAATTGAATAAAGGGTTGATCCACTTGAATTGGATGCAACATAAGAACTGTCAACTTCTTCTTGCCCATGAAACAGGCACATTCCTTACACTTCCTTACCCAGAGATGGGAATATTTGAACAAATCCTACCAATAGTAGTAGAATCTCATGATTTTGGTAGTATTTTTTCATGTCGAATAATGTCATCCAGATAGGCCTTTGTGAAACTTTTATAGTATCCTTATTTCCCTGTTCTGGTCCCACACACTCAAAGGAGAAAATCACTAAAATCCTTTCGAAAGAGAATGCTATCTACCACAACATATGGAATATACTGAAGATATGGAAAGTCCGTCTTTGATTTTTATCCATGTTCACAGGATATATTCCTAATAAAAGAAAATTCTTCATTTTGGCATAACCATTCAACTTGATCATCACTATCAACAATGTTTCGGAGTGGTCGTGTCCTCATCGCCTTTTGATTCTATGTCTGTAGCAAGTTGTTGACACAAACCTTTACCTCTGAAAAGTTTAGTAAATTTGATATGTACATCATACTCCATTACCTCCATGATCCATCCAGCATTATTTTCATTCATCTCATTGTTCAACAAAAATTCCTTAACACATAGATGAGACACCATAAGATGAATTTTGTTGTTGGAAAACATATGCTTGAATTTCTTCAAATATCGAATAACTGACAAAAATGTTTATTTTTCAACGAATGAGTATGTGATCTCGTAGTCTTTGAGGCAGTTAATGAAGGAAAGCAATTAGCTGCTCCATCAGATCATCATTTTACTAGGTAAGGATAGCTAAAATGATCTTTTGACCTGTAAAAGCATAAAGTATAAAGTCTTTATCAAACTTGGGGTTCACTAGCATGGGAGCTTTGAGAAATGGTCTTTTTAATGGATTGTGAAGCTCTCTCATCCTTCATTTTTCCATAATAATGGCATGTTTCTATCTTCAGCATGGCTGTTCAAGTGGTTTATCCAATGTTCATGAATTGAGGGATGAATCTCCGTACCAAATTTATGGCTCCTAAAAAAAATATGGAAACCCTTCTTGTGACTTAAGAGATATAGGGACATAATTGAATGAATCCTAGATGGATCGATAGACAGTCCTTCTACTGAAATGACATGCCCCAACAACTTTCCCTCATGTATTGCAAAGATGCACTTCTTGGGATTAAGTGGAGACCTAAAATTCCCTACACCTTCAAAAAACCTTCCTTATAAGTATGATGTGATCGTCTACATGTTTAGATTATATAGTTATATCATCAAGGTAAACCAAAATGATATCATTGAATAGTACATTTAAATGCCATGTACAAGGCTCTTTGGAAAGTAGCCTCGGCATTGGACAATCTAAATGGCATTTTGTTGTAGGCATACATGACTCCTCTTGATAGTGAAACCTATTTTAAATTGATCAAATTCTTGGACCTAGAATTTTATTGTAACCCAAATATCCATCAAGAAAATAAAATATTTGAGCTCCTACTACCGTTTGAAGAAATATGTTCCATTGATGGAAGAGGATAATGTTATTTCAACAAGGCATACGATTCAAATCCTTGAAATCTACACACAACCGAATCTCTTTGTTCTTATTCCTGATGGGAAACATATTGGCTACCCATGAGGAATTCTTGATGGGGAAAATATTATGCAAGCCTTGATGATTTTGGGTTAGCTCCTTTCTCATTAGTGGCTCGATTTTAAGATTAAGTTGGCCTATGTTTCTAGACGGACTGGATTGGCATTAGGATCCAAGTTCGATGTAATATGTTTTGCTAGACCTGGATAAAAAACACGTAAGTATTTAGAGATCCATGCAAACATTTTGTGATACTCTTGAAAATTTTTGGTGAAGGCTTTTTTCTTTTTTCAGAAGTACATACTTTTATGATCTTCAAGAAACTTTTCATTTGCTACCTTGACTTCCTCCAAAATATTCTTCTTTGACTACCATGTTAAAGCTTTATCTTTTAGCTTAATCATATGAATTTAAGATGGATTCCAGAGTGATTAATCCTGTCTAGTAGTTTGTCTGCTTTTCAATTGTATAACTTGATCACCATATGACTTCTTCCAACTTATCTTGATTTTTTGTAGCAAACTCCACCTCTTCTTGTAGGAAAAGGATAATTTGTTTGTCATTATCAAACACTTTCCAGCTATTCACATTATAAGGTGACTACAACTTCAAACCACTATTTTAAAAAATTTAATGCCTTATCCTTCATGATATCAATAGGTATGTCATATTGTCGATCCAATTGTAGGAAGCCTATCTGTATATTGATATTGATTTCTAGGAACTGTATACATCCCGAAATGCTTCAAAATCTTCAATCAAGTGCCAGACTCAATTCTTGTATGATCTAAACAGATCATTTTTAGATGCACTGTGTGTCATCACTTGATGAACAAATAACTCACTATCTCCAAAAATAATTAGGAGCATTGATTCCCCTCTTTTAGGCTAGCTGAATTCCTTTGCACAAGGGCCTCGTATTCAGCAACATTTATTGGTGTAATTTAATTGAAACCTAAAAAGATGAGAAGTACTTATATCCCTATAAAAAAATTAACATATCACTAGCACTATATCCATTCTTACTTCTCAATTCATCAAAAAAAAAATTACCACAATCCTTAAAAATCACTTGGTGTTTTGGCAAGTTGTGGTATGATCATATCTTATTCATGAATACAGTAGGTACCTAATCTTGTTTCTTTCAACAACAACAAAACAAATTCTTCTTCATACCAACAAATTAGTGTAGGGATCGTATTGATTATATCTACGTGCTTCATCCAACACATTATATTAGGGACTTCTTCAACAAGAGTGGTTGGTTCATGATCAACATCTTCTTATTTGTGATCTATGATGGTATAATTCTCATTTATAGGACTAGAAGTGTAGGTTTATACATGATTATGGTAGATATGTTCCACCCTTATAGTCACTCTGGTTCCGTATCGAGTCCTGAGAATCATATGTGACCAATCATCTGATAGATAACCACCCATCTTCGTAGTATAAATCTCGTGATAGACAGATGGCGAAGAGAGGAGAGAGATCAATGACTGATATGTCTTGGGTGAATGAAAAACTTGGGCATGCATGGATGGTAAGTTTAAGTCCCTTGATAAATCTAACCGTCTTAACAACTATGTCATCTATTCTGAACAAACTCCTCTTTCCACCAATGCATATTATATGCCTACTACATCTATAATTTGTTTGGGCATGAATGAGCTACTGGCACCAGAATCGATCATACAGTTATGCACTAGGTGGTTGCCACTGATCAGGGGAAATATAGAATTTCGGCGGTGGTTTGTTGGATTTAGGATTAATTTTCCCTTCTAGTTGACAAAAACTTGTAGCAGCTGCTGCTCCATGACCTGAATGATTTGTCAGTTGTACCAAAACTGTTTAGAGCCTCTCACAACAAGTTTCTTTGAGAAGGGATTAAGAGTGCATCCCACAAAGTAACACTCATATTGGTTTTCTTAATTTTTTATACTATGCTAAAGGGAATTAATCCTACTTTTCTTGAAACTTCTTTGGGCATTGGGATCCTCCTTTTGGAAAATGCTTTGTTGGGTACTGTGACGCCTGAAAAACCTTCTTTCCTCGCAACTTTGCTAGACAGGTGTTTCTGGCGGTTTCTTTCCCACAGATTTATCAACTGCCCGCATATGTGATCATATTGTGAAGTGGGTGCTTGATCAGATTTGGAAGGTCAAGTTTCCATTTCTCTCTTCTTGGAATGAGTGTTTATCGCCATTGATGAGGAATCTGTATTCAACTCGCAAAAATATTCTGCTTGTCAAGTTTAGCAAATTGGTTTCTTCAGGTGCCTACGGTTGATCTGTTGTTTCTTGCGTAGAGGAATTTTCTTGTTAGCTCTAAAGGGGTAGATATGCTTTGAACCAAAAGGGCCTGGCCAAGAACTCCATTGAGCCAAATATTTTTATTGTGTGGTTGAGATAAAGGATAACACCATTTGTAGTCTTGAACTAGATTATTCTGAATGGGTAATATGGCTCTAGATGAGCTAGCAGCAAGAGGGTTACAAAAGTTCAAAGGCCTGACATTTTTAGCTTGACATGTAATTTGATTTTGAGGCTGATTGTCCCTTGAAAAGGAGGATGGTTAGCCTGATACTACTGATTTTGTGGCTGGTATGGACAATTATATTGAAATTGTTGCCTCTTGAGTACAACGAGCTTGTTTCCAAAAAGTTTGTAGCAGTGACTTGAATTCAAATAGATCATTAGAAGAGGAAGGGGTAGACTGAGATGGTTGATTAGAGGTTGCTATGGAATAGGATCAATGATAGGTTGATTATTCATAAGATCTAAAGACAACGACATTAGCAGTCATGGAGTCTATCTTTCTAGCCCGAATCAAATGAATTTTCCACTCTTATGGCAACATCGTAGGCGTCAGGTAATGTAGTCCCTCCCATGGAGAGGATCATAACTTCTACATCACTATTCAAGGCTCACAAATAGTACAAAGAATGCATTATTTGGAGAAGGCATTTATGAGTGCCTAGAATCCTATTCCAGGTCCCGTGGAATCAGAAGTTGAAATCACTCATGTATTCTTGGGGATCTCTCTTCATGGTAGTGAGTTGTTCCAAAATTGATAGGTGATCACTCTTGTCTTCAAAATGTTTACAAAACTTTTCTCCTAACTCATCCCAAGTGGTTATAGTTCCAACACTTAACCCTAGAAACCATTGAATTGCTTTTCCCTTGAAAGAGGTAGTAAGAAGTCTAACCGCAACGTTTTCCTCCATGATATTATGTACTGCAAAAATGTTTGCTACATCAAGAATATGTTCCACTAGAGTAATGTGAGTTTCCACTATGTAAAATGGTAAACTTTTGAATGCCACAATAGGTATAGGGTCATGTTGAGCCAACAGAAGAGGACTGCTTACATTGAAAGGGGGAAAAACTTGGTTTTGTGCCATAACAATAAGAGGTTGATTGTTTTTTGGTGGATGAAACCTTCTATACGGAGGATTTGAATGACCCCTATGAGGTAAAGATGCAACTGGTGATGTTGAAACACCTCTTCCTCTTCTCTTTGGAGGAGACACGGAAAGTTTGATATGCTGATAATTTCCATAATTTTAAGAAGCTCTTGTCTGAATTCTTCGACATAAGTTAACGTATTGAGATTTGGAATCCAGAGATATAGAGTCGTCAGGTACTTTGATTTGTGCAAGTGAAAAGAGAAGTACCAAATCTTGGTCCCACCAGGTGTGCCAAAACCTATTGTTGCCAAATCACTCCACCCTCCCAATGGACAAAATGTGAACAAGACATTAGATGTGATTAGGACACATGGGATCACCTCTCAAGCTGTGGGACTTGGGCTCGAGGGGAACCTCCGGAGAAGGAAGAATTCCTCTTCCTAAACTAAGTGTTGTACTAATCCTAGTGCAATAAAATGGTTATCTAGACCTATGCTAACATTTTCACGGGTTTTAGGGAAAGAGATTTGCAGAAATGAAACTATACTAGGGATGGTGATGCACCAAATAAAGGGTTTTTCCAGACTCAGTGAAGGGATCATTTGAAGAGGGTGTGTGCAGCAGAAGTCAACTTCACCTACTGCAACTTATAGAGTGTAACAGAATACCACAAACTAGGAAGCATGCGTTGCCTTTGTTAAACTCAATCAGACATAGTAATTTATCAATATTCCAGTGAAGAAGGATAAACTTGAGAAGGGTGAACATGAACCACAACTCAACTGCATGTAATATTCCACCACTTAATAAACACAAAACTCCAAGAACATGTAACAGAAATGTGGATTTACGCAGTGTACCTGCAAGCATGAGAGAAGGTACAAAGAAGTATAGAAGGATGAAAGGACCAAAATTAGTCACAAAACACACACTTTTATTACTTTAACAACGTGCACAATGCATCATACATTCAGAAGAGGAAATGGTTTCCATTACAGTCTTGAAAAGGAGGCTTGAAAGTTCTCTTAACATATAAGGATAACTTGCAGAAGAGAGAGGGCTCTTGAAAAATTTGCACTTGTCTTAGATATCTATCTTGTCCAACCTATCTGACCTATTGAGAACCCCTTGGAATGAGCTTCCAACTTACATTTATAGAATAAATTGAGAGAGAGGAGAGAAGGAGTCATAAATTCCCTTCCTAAATTGAAGGTACATGATGGTTCATTTATTACAGTTAGTTGAACCACTTGAGAAGGTTCCATCATGTTCCATTAATTGCATGTTGACCTAATATTATCAATTAATTAAGTGAATATTTAAATAAAATATTTTGATAATAATAATAATTATTAATAAAATATTTAAATCAAAATATTAATTTAATAAAAATTAATATTAAAAATAATAATAATGAGTGGGACACCTGAAGACTTGATTGCATTGAAGAGGGAGGGGTCCATGTGAATGGGTCAAAAAAGAACCAACTCGGTGCTTGGTTCGCCGAGCCAACTCACCGAGTTGGGAACGGGCTCCTCCTTTCTTCACCACAACAGAGCTCCCATTTTGCATCGAAGCTCCTCTTGGTCTTTGCATCAGCTCTAAGAGTTGATTTCTCAAACTAAGTTCATTATCAAGTTCCTCTGACTCTTGTAACTCTCGGTCAGTTTCTCACATTAGTCCCTTCACATCTACTTGCCTAGTAGCTCGGAAATCACATCGGCAGGAATTTCACTCCAAGTTGGTCTTGGCTCAGCCCATGACAGTGTGAAACTCCCTGACTCATAATTTCCATCTTGGCTCACTACTCACAAAATTTGGAATTTGGCTGGAATGTTCAACTGTGCGATTTCCACAAGTTCCACTTAAAATATATTTCCCACGAGCTTCGTTGTCATGTTACTCAACTAATTCACCACATGCGAGCTTGAGATCATTGCAGAGCTAAACATGATCTCTTTGTTGAAACACTTTTCACAGCCATTTTTTTGCATTGGTGGGCTCTATGTTGGATTCACCGCTCCTACCAACTCATTGTTGCCAATTATCTCAATGTTGTTGCAACGGTTTCCGATTTAATCCCCCCACTCAATAGCCAAAATATTAAGGAAGAACCACATTTGCTTTGTTTAGCAAGCATACCAGATACCCCATGATATGTCTTGAATGAGATCAAGGCTTTGAAAACACCTTCTTTGACCGAGTCCTTTTCCTTACATCTTGCCAAATCCTCATTTTGGTATTGAATCCAAGGACCACTTCCACTTGTCGGCCTAATAAATCAGTGTATAACTCGTCGAATTCATTGAATTCCACATTGAGCAATGTTCAACCTACTTCCAAACAAGTTCCTTGAAGATTTGTCTACTAATGAAAAATTCTCCACATCGAGCTCTCCATTTGCCACATCCTCTTTGGCGTGTCTGAACTCACTCAGGCCTAGGAGCCTGAGTTGCCTTGGCTAACTTGCCTTAATTACCCACATCATCGCTAATTCAAGTCTAGGGACCCGAAGACCCCATGATCCCACCTCATTCTTTTGATGCCTTCGCCAAATGGCCCTCAATTTTTCCACATCATCAGGAAACCTCTTCGGTGGACCCGTTCTCCTAGAATGGCTTGGACCGAACGCATCGCATGTCCCCATGACCAAAAGGTCGAAGATCTTCACTTTTGTCATACCAAATCTGACATGGATATCATACTGCGAAAGTCTAAAGTGGAAACTTTAATGTTATTCACCACACATCACCTTGACGAGTTGATAGCCAATATATGCAATTCCCACGAGCTCCTAAATCTTCTTTCGAGCTCATCTATTGAGCTCGAATGTTTCCTCCAATCTTCGCTATACGTCGATGTCAACTTTGACCTTTTCTTCATGCCTTTCCTTGCTCAAGATTTTTCCAAATAGGCTCGATGCTCAGCTCACCCAAGTGAGTTGTTTCCTTAGTATGATAGAGCCATGCACGAGCCTTGACCTATATTGCAATTTCTCCCTTCACACTATCCATTTTCTAGTCTTGTCTTTATGCATAATTTCATTTTTCAGCCTTGTAAACGATCTCTATTTGGTGAGAAGCTCGTCTTCCTACCCAAGTTGTTCTGTTTTCCCAAGTATATTCACTTGAAAAAAACTATTTCAACCATTCAGTTGAATATGGGGTCATCCTATGTGTCACTTTTCCTTTCCTACAATTTCAAACACCATCAAGCTACATATTTCTATCACATTGAGCTCCATATCGAGTTGAAACTCTACCTCATTGTGATGACCTTTCACCATTTCCCATCTTGGTGCGAGAATTTTTCATCGCACTCGCATGCCTTAATGCTTTACATATTTTCAACTAAGTGTGATATGGATCTCAAGGCACTGTCCTTATTTTACCACCAAACTCAGTTATCTCCTTTGTCACCTTGAATCACACTTGTTTTACTGTCGAATGAGCCATTCATAGCTTCCAACAATCTTACGAACCCTTCCAATATGTCATGCCAATCACAAGATCAATATAAATCCATTTATCATCTCCACCCAAACTCACATGTGTCGAACAAACTTTATGCCCAAATGTCATGAGTAGAGCTTTATCCATTTTCCTTGAGTTCTATTTCATGCACACCGACGTGGCTTGTCCTTCCAAGCTTCAACATATTTCCCATAAAACAAAAACTAAGATCGACATTTACCCTTTGAACTCAAACTTGGTCTATAATATTACAACGACTCTCCTATGTTTCGTATTTGCTTAAAATATCGATCCCGAGTTAGGAAAACTTTGATACACCCTCCACCAATTGAATTGGCTCCAACTTAGTCACCCGAGTTGATCCCCTCGTGTATCTCTTCTGGGTCTGAGCTTGCCATATATAAGGGATCGTCTTTAAGCCATCCGCTTCAGCTATGATATGTTACTGATGTCATGGCTTTGTCATACTTCACAATTCTCTCGAAATTAGTTCAAATTCCCCAAGACTCAGCGAGATGTCTACATTTCAAATCAAAATCCTTGAATCCCTTAGCAGCACCTCACAACTTCTACAAGCTCTACAAACTATTCTAACGAGCTTGGCTGAGCTCAACATTGTTTCATTTGAGTTCCAATTTGCAGAGCTCTACACTCTTCTCTTCATCATGCCAAGCTTAGCTCCAATTGTATACACTAATATTTATTCCTACAATGAGACAAATCCATGAATGAATCACTCAACCCATTGACCCGAGATCACCATTAATTGCAACTATGAACTTCGGTAACAACATCTTCACTATCGAGTTCAATTTGGTTCTCAACTAGGATGACTCGTGGATTCTGAAATGCCTTGGCCAAAACCCTTTCAAGCTCAGCATGCCTCGTAGATCGATCTTGGAGCCACTCGATGCTCCATACCTTTGGCTCAAATGCTGAAATTCCTTTTTGCATTGATCCTTACTTGCAAGCATTAAATCCTTCACTTCATGTTGAACTCTCCTGTAAGGCTGTGCATGTTCCTTATGAAGTGAGCTTCGAACTTGAACCACATCACTCACCTACTTATTTGTTGTGACCTTCGAATGAGCTCATTTATTGGTTCTTATTTCACATTGGCCCAACATTCTTCTGCCATAGTCTGTCATCGAGAGACCTACTCGGTGGTACCTGAGTTATACGATTAGCTCAACCTTCTGAGCTGTTCCATGTACTGCACCTTCGAGAAAACCATGAAATAGGTCTCAAGATCCCAATGTGAGCTATACCCTTAACACTTTGAGCTTCGTCATGTAAGCCTCCAAGGCATGACTCCTGAGCTTTATCCTTCATATTATTCTTATAGCCGAGTTGGCTCCTTTGGATGACTACTGAGCCATCCTACCTCTACCTTGGCGAATTGTTCTCTACCGAGCCGAGCTATGTATTGAAGTGACTCCACATATCCCAAGTTACCTTCGGAGATAACTACATCAGCTTGACAAATTTTATGAAAGAATTGACATCACCTTATTATATTTTTATAAAAAAGGCCAACCCCTTCCCACCGTTGAGCTACACATCGAGCACCCTATCCAAGATGGAAAACAAGTTAAGCCTGAGTTGGGCTCCGAGTTGATCCTGTTTAAAGCTAGGAGAGACTCACTTATCAATTTTTTAATTATTTTAATCATTTTATCTCCATGATGACCAGAAACAGGCCCCTTGGACCAATGTCTTAATTCATTCGTAATAAGAACCCATTGTCTAATTTTGTTCTATGTGCAAAATTGGATAACATATATCTTATCTTTAAAGCGTAGGATTCATCAAATTTTACATTATTTCTTTCAACTATCTTTTGGATCCTGTTATTATATCACCTATATTCTACACTCAGTGTTTAATATCTTAGAAATATCCCTTCATCGCATCTAGAATAAAATTTTCCTAGATCTTCTTCATCTCTCTTAATGTAATATTTACTCCCAAACACCCTAAGATCTTTTACATTTTCTAACCTTTATTTCCATAGCTCATATGGTGTCTTATTGCTATTCACTCTTAATTATGCCCTATTTAAGATGTATACTATTGTACATACTTCCTCTCTCCAATAACCATTTGAAATTTTAGACTCGTTCAAAATTTTCCTATTTATCTCTTTCATTGTTCTATTCTTCGTCTCAGCCACCCATTTTTTTAAGGAGTTCTAGCTGATGAAAATTGCCTCCTTATTCCATTATCTTTGTAGAAGGCATCAAACTCATTAGACCAAAACTCACAACCTCTGTTTGATCTCAAACATTGTATCCTTGTATTAATTTAATTTTCTACTAAGGATTTGAATTTCTTTAATATTTCTAATGCTTCTGATTTTTCTTTTAAAAATTCAACCCATGTCATTTTACAGTAGTCGTCAATCAGCAGTATAAAATTCCTATCTCCTTGTATGATTTCAATTCTTTTGGGTCCAAAAATATCAATGTGTTTCAATTCTAAAGGCCTTGGTGTTGAATGTTTTTTTATTTAAAAATTATCCTAGTTTTTTTTCCATATAGGCAGGCCTTACAAAATGTATCAGCTGGTTTGATTATCCTTGGCATGTTTCTAACATAACATTTTGAGATGATTTTGACAAGGTTATCAAATTTCAAGTGCCCAAGCCTTCTGTGCCAAATCTAACTGTAGTCTTCTTGAGTGGTGAAGCACTTTTATTTTTAGACTTTATTTAGCACATACATATTATTATTTTTTCATTTACCTTTAGAAAAAATATTTGCTGACTTGCTTTCTCTAATGTCACATCCTTTATCATGTAAAACTAATTTGTATCCTTCCTTACACATATGGTTAACACTTAGGAGATTTTTTTTGAGACCTTCCTTATATAACACATTTTTAGTGATTGATTTTCCATTATCCGGGCTTAATGATCCCTTATCAACAATATTATTTTAATTGTTGTCTCCAAATCTAACAACTGCTAAAGCATTCATAGTTAGATAGATGAACTTGTTTTTACCACTTTTCGTATGACTATAGATTCCAATATCAAGATACCATATGCTTACTTCATCTTGAACATGAAATTATGACTGGGCTATCATATTTTTCTCTTTCTTCTTTGTAGAATCAGAATTTATTACATAAACCTTTCCATCTTTTATCATAGGATTTTGATTACATGTATTTACAATGTGTCCAGTCTTTTGACAAATGTAACAAATTACACCCTTATCTCTTATCATATTTTTATAATTAGAATGTGTACCATGTCCTCTACCATTTCTCTTACATTTGATATATTCATGGCCAAACATGTTGCATGAAAAATAATAACCACAAAAAGAGTGGGAGTAACTGATTACGTAGGAGTGTCTGAAGGAGTTTTCCCTAAAGGATTTGTTCCATTTCTTGAAATCATTTTTATATTATTATTGGTGGTGTGAGGTTGTTTTGAAGTACTCTTTACATTCTTCTGATCAGCTACTCCAACATATTTTTTCCCTCTATGTATCCTAAACCTTATTTTTCTCTTGCATCTCTTTGGCTACTTAGAAGATCATCTAGCTAATGTGTTATTTTTTGAAATTTCTCAAGAAAATTCACCTTTCTTGACATATAATCTAGTTCAGTATTTTAAAGTTCCATTTCTGATTTGAGGCTTATAAATTCTTCTTTAGATGTGAAGGATAGTGACATCAATTCTAGTTTAGATTTTCATTTCTTGATCTCATCTTCCTCCTCTATCTCCTTCACGCTAAGTTTCATTTCATAGATACTAAATTCGTCCTCATAGCCCTTCAGATTCTATTTTAGTTTTTGGTACTTATTTATAGATAGCTACAATTCTTCAAGACCACTCACCAATTCAGCTTCAAGGTCTACCACAAGACCTTATTCATCTAAGTCTTCAACTTTAACATGATTTTTTCCTTTAGAGTTGTATTCATATGATGTTTCATGGGCCATAAAAAAAGGTTTCATTATAGGCTTCATTCTTCTCACTCTCATAGCTGCTGATATAACTTGATTCAGTTGAGCTTAAGTCCTCTTTTGAGTATGTTCCTTTTGATTTTGAAAACATTTCTCTTTCCTTCTTTCTTGAAGCTCTTTTTATTCTTGACATGTTTCTTATTTTTTCCTTCATGTTCATCCTTCTCCTTTTTGTTCTTTTGAGGACACTTTGATGGAAAGTGACCTACTTGGCCACAAATGAAACATTTAAAGGGTTGTTTTCCTTTATAATTACATGAACCTTTTCTAATGTTTCTCATAAAAAAAGCATCTATCTTCTCATCATTGATTTCCATATCAAATTCTTATGTCTTTCTCTTCCTTGAATTTTATTCCTTGTCATATTTGAAAGCAACTTCTTTCTTAACTAATTTTTCTCCCAACATTTTTGACTCATATTCACTAAAAATACCATGAACCTCATCCAAACTTAGTTTTGTTATGTCCTTCGCTTCTATTGCTACCCAAATTGATTATCCCTCACAAGCTGAGTAGCATCATAGTTTTGAGAAGAAGCTTAGAGGCAAGCAGAGCACGTTGTGTGTCATTTTGTAGTTGAGGAAGAAATGCAACTTACTCTTTATCACTCAGATGTGGAGAAATGAGTAGCACTGTTAAGAGGATTTTATCTATCCTCACTACTTTTATGGTTGTGCCTTTCAACCAGTGTGAGAGGACCCTTTTGTAGCCTACTGTTTGTGGAGGAGATGGAGATATCCTACTTTACAAAGTTATTAAGAAGACCTTGAAGAAAACATGGTCAATACAACAATAATCCAACTCTCACGAGTTGTCACCATAGATAATGGAGATATTTTCTGAGCAAGGTTCATGCTACTAAAGATAATGAAAACCTGATTGCTTCTACATGTTTTGGTAACAGAAATTATGCATTTGTGCACACACAGGACAAACAAGGGTAGTATGGGTATGATTGGTTGTTTTTAAATGAATTTTGGTGGGAGGTGAGGTAGAGTGGACTTTGATTTACCAGATATTTGAGAACTTTTACAAAAATGGAAGGTCTTGATTAACAGAATGCTTCAAGACATGGCTAAAATGTCCCTTTAACCATAATTATGTGCTTTCAGTGGAGGCCCAGATCAACACGTTTTCACAGAAATCTTTAAGGATCCAAAATGAAGGCTCAAATTGAAAAACTTAATTAAACATTATCAACCTCTATTTTATCACGCCTAAGATACCCTCAAAGGCTAACAAACAATCTTAATCATCATGCTAGGAGTAAAGTGATTTTAAACTTGTTTATTCCACTATCAAATGAAAGCTCTCCTAGTAAATGAAATTGCAAGTGCCACCAAACTATCACAAAGCTAAGATCTTGTGTGATTCATAGAGATTTCAATGTAAGATTGCAATGGGAACAAGAAAAACTATTTGCAGACATTCAGAAATGAAGCAGACACAACTTTGCTCAAAATCGACACAGATTTACTCAAATTTGATTAAATTTATCAGCAGGGGAAAGTTTCTAGAACAATCTCAGAGCTTGTTCAGTGGCTATACACTCGCAACCACCTTGACATGATCAAATTTAACACAAAAGAAATAAACAGGTTCCTCAGGTAGTCTCTCAAAAAAGATGGGCTCTGTCAAACTTTTCTCTCAGGAATTAGCTCCCGACCTCTAACACTCCAACCATTTGCACGACAAATTCATGTAATTTATAACATTTTTACAACAAATTTTCCCCCCAAAAAAACATTCAAAGCACCATTGCTTGTTATGATTTTGATCGTGACCCCCAAAATCAGATCTGCAAAAAGGTTTTTAGGTGCTCAGGGAGGAAAATTTCTTCAAATATCTCAACATTCAATTCTTTCATCTGGTAGATCACTCTTCCTCTTATGCAGCCAACTACTTCTGCCCCTAATCTGTCAAATCTAGTTCTTTGCGTGCCAAGGAAGGAAAAACTAGAAAATCAGATTGAGGCCAATAGTCAGATCACATCTTAATGGTAAAAGATGTTTTCAGATTTTTTCCCACCAAACCAAGATATCAACAGGTCTCTTGCGTGCCAAGGAAAGAAAGATCAGGTCGAATCTGATAGTCAGATTACATCTTTAATGGTGAAAGACATTTTCAGAACCTTCCCCACCAAACAAGGATATCAAATTAATGTTCCTCTTCATTTGGCGTGTAGGAGACTCTAAGAAATGATAAAAAAACTAGAAAAATTTACATCCCCAGGAGCTTTGGAGCAGAAATGGCATAGAAAATATAGATACAGATGCACAGTTGCTGTCAATTTCCCTTTTGAATTTAGACCGTCCACGTGGGAGATCCAAGTTAAGACGGGCCTGGGGGTTCCTTTTTACTTTTTACACCTTTTGGAAAAAATGCAAAATTTCTTAATTTGCTCCACCCCTCCGCCTTTGAAAAATGGGCTTGACACATGTGTCCCAATGTGGGTCCCAGTGGAAACACACTTCCTTTCTACACTTTAACCCCTTTTTTCACAAAAGGAAAATTTTCCAAATTTTCCCTGGACGTCTACACCTCCGTCTTTTGACCTTTACATCAAATTTTGACTTATCCTTTGTCGGGTTTGCAGGTCATTTTGATTGATTTTAACCCTTTTGATGACAAGAGGCAAAAAATCCAAGTTGCTCCCCGATGTCTGCACTTCCTTGCCCTTTTGAATTTTCAAGAGTTGCAACATAGTCTCAATGTGCACATCTTGAGATGGTCCCCAAAAGCAAGAGACCCTGAATGAGTGCGGGCTCACCATGTGTCCTAGCTCGACAGAATTTATTCAAAAGTTAAAAGCTCAGGAAGGCGCCATATGTCTAGGGTCCATGGTGGTCTAGACCTTTGGCCATTGTTGAAAAGTCAAGCAAAAGACAGAGTAAGTGGAAGCTTCCAAGTGTCCTCTATGGTGCATTCTTTAAAATAAAACTCAAAGGCCAGTCCCCAGACATGCACGGTCCCTCCATGTGTCCCAAGGCCTCTCAAAATTGTTTTAAAAAGTTTAAGTATGGGAAGACCGAGTGGAAGCCTCCACCTGTGTCTTTATGGCACAATTTCAAGATGGTCCCCAAGAGAAAAGATCTATGAATGAGTGCATGTGCTCACCATGTGTCCCTGTCCCACCAAACTATATTAGCTGCATAAAAATTTGTCTAAGTCTGGGAAAAGTAGTGGAATCCTCCACAGTGTCCTCCTCAACACAACTCCAAGGCCAAACCCAAAAGTGAACTTTAAAATGAGCGTCGTTCCTCCATGTGGACCAATTTTGGGTTCAAGGCGATCCACAAATTTTTTAGAGTGCCCCGTTGAGCCACATCCAACCAAAAGGGGCCACGTTTCCACTGATGCAGAGATTAAAATTTGACAGGGAAAACTCACCTGTCAAACCGTAAAATGCAGGAAGACAACTGTTTGAGCCCGGAGATGAAATTTTCTTCGAGGAAAGAGAATTTGGAAATGTTACAAGGCTCAAACAAACTCCTCTGAGCTACATCCATTCATTTTTCTTCAGGTATTTGGGACAAAAATGACAGGGACAACAATTCCCGACTGTGGAAAATGGAAAGAATAGGACAGCCCTGAGTTTTATACCCAATTTACAGACTTTTTTCATATGGTCAGAAGGAACAAATCAACAATTTTTGGGAATTTAAGAGATCCTTCGGCCAAGGAAGGAACTGACCATGGCAACTGAATGGGGAACAGAGCTTTCAAGCACCAACATGGGGAGATGAAAATGTGACAGAGGCCGCAAACTGAAGGATTTTTAATGGCAAATGGGGTGAGACTAATTTGAGCACCAACATCAGCTCTGGCTCAGGGATGGGCACTCCCCTATGAGTGCCTACAAGAATCAAATAAACAGACCAAGTGCCAAAAATATCCATTGGGCAAAGGAGTCAGCTTGCAGAGTAGAAAATCAGAACAATCTCCTAAAAATGAACCGAGAAACCAACAAAACTAGGTCACCAAGGACTAGAATGAGCAAAAACACAAAAGACAGAAAACAAACCAACAAACTTATACACTGTACAGATGATGCTCACCTTGATTCTGGGGAATCAATCAAGGAAATGCTTCAAATGCCTACCATTAACAGGAAATTCGAGAAATTCCCCATCCAATTCTTTCAAGAAGAAGGTATGTTCACCAATTCAAATGTCAATGGAGTAAGGGCCCATCCATAATGCATCAAATTTACCATGCTTTCCCTTGTCTTCATGCCTACTATCCCATAACAACACAAGATCTCCAACGCTGAAAGCTCTTTGAGTGACCTTCTTGTCAAATAACCTCTTCAATTTTTCTTTGAACTTTACATGCCTTTGGTGAGATGCCCTCCTTTCTTCATCAAGTTCAACAATCTGGTTAATGTGAGCATCATATGGACTAACTTCTTGATCTTCCAGTTGTTAAAGGAACTGATATGAGGATAATTGCATATGTAGGGGCAAAAAATCCTGAGTCCCATACACCAACTCAAATGGAACTCTTTCAAGTGGCTCTTTTAATAGTAATTCGATCAACCCAAACAACAAACTTCAACTTCTCACCCCCATTTTCTCTTGTTCAGCTCCAAGGTCCTTCTGATAATCTTCAACAAGTTTTTATTACTAGACTCAGCTTGTCCATTTCCTTGGGGATTGTAGTTAGAATCATATGTCAAATTGATCCCATACTCCTTACACATTGCCACCAAAGGTTTAGCTCTGAAGCTCATGGCATTGTCAGCAACAATTTTAACTGGCACTCCAAACCTATAGATGATATGATTCAACATGAAGTCCATGACAATTTGGTGTGTTGCTCTTTTGGTGGGGATTTCCTCCACCCACTTAGTGAAGTAATCAATGGCTACAAGAATCCACTTATGGCCAGCACTTGAAGGGTCTGAAATATCACCAATGAAATCCATTCCCCATTGCTTGAATGGGGCTTCAATTGATATAGGCTGTAAAGGCAGGGAGCCTGAAGCTTTTAGTCTTCCAGAAAAACATGCTGTGCAACTCTCACATCTTCTAACCAAAAGAGTTGTATCCTTGAAGAGAGTTGGCCACCAATAACCAGCCCTCAGGATCTTGTGTGTTGTGACTCTTCTAGCAAAATTCCCCCCCACAAACTCCTCCATGGAGATAAGCAATTATCTTGGGGGCTTCATCTTCAGTAATGCATCTTAAGAGAACTCCCTCAGGGTTCTTCCTGGATAACCCATAATCAGTAATGACATATTTCTGGGAAGCCAACTTAAGAGTTATTTTTTGGTTCTTACTCAAATACTCAGGTAGTATAGATGTCTGAGATAAAAAAATTACATCTTTGTACCACTCAGAACTCATCAAATTTTCAAGGACATCTACCCTTCCTTCTTCTACCTCATTCACCTCAATAGTTTGCAAGTTTCTCTCAGCCATAAGCTTAGCCAAGCCCAAACCTCTCACCAACTTCGTGGTTTGGATATCCATGTCATATTCTTGCAACTTGTTCACCCATCTGCATCTTTTTCTTGAGACTTCCATCTCTAATAAGATGTCTTTCACCATAGTGTGGGGAACATAAGCAACAATTTTAGAGCTCAAAATGTAAGGCCTAAAAACCTTTGTTGCTTTTACCAAGGCAAATGCTTGTTTCTTCATAATAGTGTATTTCATCTCAGCCCCTTGCAATGCCTTACTGAAAAAGGACAATTGGCCTCTCAGCCCCTTCATCATCCTTCTGTAACAGGACATATGTAAGAGTGTTCTCTGAAGAAAAAGTAAACATTTGAAAAGGCTTCTTATAATCTAGATCTAGATAAAACAGGGGCATGTTTTAATGCCTCTTTGATCCCATTGAAAGCTTGAATGGCATCCTCCTCCCATTTGATGACCTGGTCCTTCTTTAGCATGCAAGTAATTGGAATGGTCAACTCAGAAAAGTTTGATATGAATCTTATGATAAAGTTTATCTACCCAAAGAAGGACTGAATTCCTTTCTTGGTTCTTGGAATTGGGACCTTGCTAATGGCCTCTACCCTTTCTAGATCTATCATTACCCCCTCTTGTGACACAATGTGACCAAGAAACTTTTCCTTCTGCACTCCGAAATGGCACTTCTTTGGATTGAGTGAAATGCCATATTCTCTACATCTTATCAACATTTTTTCCAAGTGTTGCAAGTGATCACCTCTCTTTCTGGAAAACATAGTTACATCATCTTGGTAAACAACAATAAAATCATTAATGTAACCAACAAAAGCAACATCCATTTCTCTTTGAAAGGTTGCTCCGAGCATTCATCAAACCAAAGGGCATTCTAACATAAACATAATTTCCCCAAGGAGTAGTAAAGGTTGTCTTAATTCTTTCTGATTCCTTTACAACAACTTGGTTATAACCAGAGAAGCCATCCAAGGTAGAAAGTCAGCTCAGAACCAGTCACTAATTGCAGCATGTTTTCCATGTTTGGTAAAGGATAATTATCCTTCATTGATGCTCTGTTCAGATTTCTAAAATCCACACACAGCCTAATATCACCATTCTTCTTTCTAACTGGTACTAGGTTTGCAACCCAAGAAGAATACCTTATGGGCTGAATAATCCCTCCATCCCTCAGTTTCTTCAGTTCTTCTTGCATTTTAAGAGATAGGAGTGGATTGATTGGCCTTTGTTTCTACCTGAATGATTTTTCATTACATTCTAAGGGAATCTCATGTTGAAAAAGATCCTCTCTGTATGCCTTTAGTTCAGAATAAGTCAAAAGCCATGCAATCTTGATACTTCTTCAATAATTGAATATAGGACTGTTTTTCCTCCTTGGTGAGGTTGCTTCCCAACCAGATCTTCCTTGGTTTCTCCTCTGTACCCAGGTCTTTCTCTTCAACATCCCTTGAGGCTGTTATATGCATGTTAATAATACAATCGACATTATCAAAGTTTGATTCAAGAGCAACCAGTAACCCTCTAGGGATGGTATTAGTTTTCAGTTGGATGATATCCTTGCCAAACAAAGTTTCTTTCCCCTCTGCTGCACACACCATTGGCTCTCAATCAATACATTGATCAAACCAAACTCCCCTTTGTTCTTGCAAAAACCTTCTGATATGAGCATCATCATCAAAAACTTGACACTGCTTAATGTTGTCAGGGACAGATGGCCTTGTTAACACTTCAACATCATAATCACAATATGGGGACATTGCACAATTATCAAACCAAGATCCTAATAATACAAGTTTTTGTTCCAAATCATTAAACTTCCTGTCATGATGCACAATATTAAATGAATCAAACATCTCAATTAGATCCCAAATTGCATGCTTGTATTTTTTCATTCACTGATTCTTAGTAGCATAGAGCTTTCTGACTTGCTTGACAATTAGTTCTGAATATCCTTTGACACTAATGTCATTAACACCATTTTTCCAATTAATTCTCAAACCTAACAACAATGCTTCATATTTAGCAATGTTGTTAGTGCACTCAAAGTTAATTTTGAAGGAAAAAACAAACTCTTCTTGGCTTGGAGAAATTAGAACAACACCAGCACCATTTCCAAACCTAGAGAAAGCTCCATCAAATAATAAATTCCAAGGAGAGCCTGCCTGCTCAAGACACTTGCGCTCTTCAATTTTGTGCTCTTTCCCATAAGTAAATCCTACAAAGTTATCAGCATCAACACTTGTGTATAACACTTCATAAGATGCATTGTTGGGATCTTCAATGAGGTGAAACATCTTCTTTTCTCCATACAACCTAACAAGGCTGCCCTCAATTTGGATGGTGGCATAGGAAATAACCATTTAAACACTCCCACCAACACTTGCAACCCATTTTCTAGACAACAACGTACCCCACTTGGCTGGGCAATCAACAATAACAACATTGAGTTTCAGGTTCTTACCTGGGTAAGCTGTAATTTGCACCACCAAACCTTTCACACATCCTACCACTGTCACTTCTCTGGAGTCCATTGCAGTGCACTTCCCATAGGTTGTTGTTACTTTGATATCCAACTCAGTCATGAATTCTAGAGGCATAACATTGCATGATGCCCCCGAATGAAACATACAGTTGTGCAACAATCTGTCCTTAATGATCAGAGTAGTGAAGAATGGGTCTACATTTAGCTGAGACTCAACCAAGGACGACCCCAAATAAACCTCAGGTGGTTCACCTAGTTCCTCTAATGCTGGTGGTGTTTCTAACTCTTCAATGATTGGAGGAGTCTCCACAATGTTTACATTTTTGCCTTGGGCAGTCTTTTCCTCTTTTAACCCCAAATACTCAAAGGCCCTTTTCTTGTGCTCAGGAATTCTAAGAAACTCAACAATTGGAAATAAAATCTTGATCTGACTCAAGACTTGGGCAATATCATAAGGGACATACTTTGGTAAGGCAACATTGGAAGGGATATTGACACACTCATTAGATGGCACATGATTTTTGACAGCTTGGGCATGAGGAGGAATATGAATTTTGCTTAGGACAGCAAGGCATTTGGCAAATGCATCTTTCTTAGGAGCCTCTTTAGGAATATTTGAAAGTAATGGATTTTTTGGCTTGGCCTGAGGCCTTGCCCCTTTGACAACCTTACTTTTTATGTTATACTCCTTCTCTTGGGCAACATCAACGTTCATCAATAACTTGTCTGTCTTTCTCAGATGGGATTCCTCCATCATACTTCTTTATCATTAAAGCTCTTAAGCATTCAAAGTCATTATTAGGTATCTCAAAAGCTTGTACGGTATCTATTTCTAAAGTATGAGAGGGAGGAAGAAAGGGTACCCAGTGGATGCAATCCCAAAAACTTGCAGTAGTATGAACACTTATCACTTCAATTGAAGTTGACTCCTTGTTGTGAGCTCATGGAGAAACCCATCATGCAAAACATCATCATCATTGTCATCATTAGCTTCCTCTTCTATTTGCTGATTTACTTCACATGGAGCATGGGGCATGAAACATTTGTCACACCAGTCAATGACATCTGTTTCCTTAACAACAGCAACTCTGGTAGCCAAAGGATCAGGCACCATTCTATTTTCCCTGGCCTATGACTGTTTATTTCCAAATCCAACATGTCCCTTTCCTCTATCATCAGATCTTTGATCATTTCTATGATGATTTGTAAACCTTGTCTTGGCCTTGTTTCTTTTGTTGACCTTGTGAACTCTACCCAATTCCCTTTTCTTCCGGGGCTAATTTGTATGAGATTTCTTTGATAGCCCCTGCCAAAGTTTTCACAACTTCCTCCAAATAATGCAGCCTTACTTGTTTGAGGCTTTTCCGGGTTAACTAGCTTCACACCTTTCCTCTTAGGAGGTTTTCCAATTGCCTTGATGTTGTTCTCAATCTACAGAGCCATGGTGAAGGCCTGCCTCAAATTGGTAGGGTTTTTTTCCTCAAGTAGTAAGTAACCTTTTTATTAAATGCATCTGAATATTTGATCAAACATGATTCATCACATGGCCTCAAGTTAACAGGAAATATTCTCAATGTCTTATTAAATCTAGTGTTAAAGTCATGCACTGACTCATTAGGATTCTTTTTAATATTCTCAAATTCTGATAGAAGAAACCTAGGATCCATTCTATCACCAAACTACAATCTAAATGCATTATTCATCTCGGTCTGAGAATTAATGGAATTATCTGGAAAAGCTTTATACCATTCCCTTGCATCTTCCTCCAAAGTATGGATAAACAATTTGATATATACATCTTCAAATTCAATCTCAAAGTCTTCCATCATGTTGATAAAGAGCTTTAGATGTTGACCACCAGTTATAACATTATTTCCTTGGAACTTTGGTAGTTTATTTATTACATCTTAGGGAACTACATTTGGATAACCAGCCATCCCTTTAAAATTTATAGGACCAAAATTATTTATAACAAATGGAGTTCTGGGTGGGGGATGGGCCATGTTGTTTTGAGGAGGTGACCTTGGAGGAGAATCAAACTGATAAGGGATAAGGGGTCTTTGAAACACAGGAGTATAAACTTCCAAAATGGATATACCCTAAAGGCTCTGTCTCTTGGAAAACCCTATCAACTTCAGAAAACACAGGAGTAGAATGAGAAGCAAACTTTTCAAAATCAAATGAAGGGCCCTCTCCAGATGGATAATTTAATTCCACAAAAAGACTACCTGATTCAGAATCACTTGAATGGCAATATTCAATGATAGGTTGATCACCTTCATCAACAGAGATCTCTTTTCTTGATTGTTGATCTCCAACAACTCTCTAGGCTCTTCTTCCTTATGACTTTATTTTTCCTAGCTCTAGAAATAATGTCCTAGTAGGATCCCTTGCGAAGAAATATCTTCTTCCTTCCATCTTTGCAAAGATTAGTAACAAATCTCACTTGACAGAGGTTAAGACACTGGTACTTATAAAAAATCTGATCAACATGGAGTCACCACTAAGGATTTCCACCTTATTTGTGTAAATTCACTAAAAATATGATCTGTCAAATATCTGTCAACACAAGAAACTTGAAATGGAACATTCTGACCTTCCTTTACATAGATTTATCAATGAAACTTAGTGCAATAACTACAGAAACTAGAAATATTGCACACAACACTTGTAACTTTGAACACTTCTTACAGGCCCGAACACCGGCTGATGTTGAAACAATGTACTAGCAATTATAACATATAAGAAATGTTTACCAGGGCCTGAGTATGAATTTCAATCACAATTTCCCCGGCAACGGTGCTAGAACACTGTTGACGAGCCAAATGGATATGAAACTGGCAAAAAATCAACAAATCAGTTCCCAGCAACACAAATCAGTTCCCTGGCAACAGAAATATCAGGTCCCTAACAATGGCGCCAGAATGGTGTTGGTACCCAAATTGATTCTCCCTCAGAAGCTGAGCACCATCACAGTTTTGATAGAAAGCTTAGAGGCAAGTAGAGCACGTTGTATGTCATTTTGTAGCCCAGGAAGAAATGTAGCTTGCTCTTTGTCACTCAAATGTGGAGAAATGGGTCACACCCTTAAGAGGATTTGATCTACCCTCACTACTTTATGGTTGTGCCTTTCAACTAGGGTGAGAGGACCCTTTTGTAGCTTGTTGTTTGTGGAGGAGATGGAGATGTCCTTCATTGCAGAGTTATTGAGAAGATCTTGAAGAAAACATGATCAATATAGAAAAAATCTAACTCTCACGAGTTGTCACCCTAGATAATGGAGATATTTTCTGAGCAAGGTTCAGGCTACTAAAGACAATGAAAACCTGATTGCTTATGCATGTTTTGGTAACATAAATTATGCCTTTGTGCACACATAGGACAAACAAGGGTAGTATGGGTATGATTGGTTGTTTTTAAATGAATTTTGGTGGGAGGTGAGGCAGAGTGGACTTTGATTTGTTAGATCTTTAAGAAATTTTACAAAAATGGAAGTCTTAATCAACAGAATGCTTCAAGACAGCTAACATGTCCCTTTAACCAAAATGGTGTGCTTTCAGTGGAGGCCCAGATCAACACGTTTTCACACAAACTTTAAGGATCCAAAATGAAGGCTCAAATTGAGAAACTTAATTAAACACTATCAACCCATGTTTTATCATGCCTAAGATACCCTCAAAGGCTAACAAACAATCTTAATCATCATGCTAGGAGTAAAGTGATTTTAAACTTGTCTATTCCACTATCAAATGAAAGCTCTCCTAGTAAATGAAATTGCAAGTGCCACCAAACTATCACAAAGCTAAGATCTTGTGTGATTCACAGATATTTCAATGTAAGATTGCAATGGGAACAAGAACAACTGTTTACAGACATTTAGAAATGAAGCAGACACAACTTTGCTCAAAATTGACATAGATTTACTCAAATTTGATTAAATTTATCAGCACGGGAAAGTTTCTAGAATAATCTCAGAGCTTATCAATGGTTGTACACTCGCAACCACCTTGACATGATAAAATTTAACACAAAAGAAATTTACAGGTTCCTCAGGTAGTCTCTCAGAAAATATGGGCTCTGTCAAACTTTTCTCTTAGGAATTATCTCTCAACCTGTAACACTCCAACCATTTACATGACAAATTCATGTAATTTATAACATTTTTACAACAGATTTTTCCCCCAAAAAACATTCAAAGTACCATTGCTTGTTACGATTTTGATCATGACCCCTAAAATCATATCTGTAAAAAGGTTGTCAGGCACTCAGGGAGGCAAATTTCTTCAAATATCTTAGCATTTAATTCTTTCATATGGTAGATCACTCCTCTTATGTGCTAACTACTTCTGCCCCTAATCTGTCAAATTTGGTTCTTTGCGTGCCAAGGAAGGAAAACCTGGAAAATCATATCGAGGCCAATAGTCAGATCACATCTTATTGGTAAAAGATGTTTTCAGATTTTTTCCCACCAAACCAAGATATCAACAGGTCTCTTGCGTGCCAAGATAAGAAAGATCAGGTTGAATCCAACAGTCAGATTACATCTTTAACAGTGAAAGATGTCTTCAAACCTCCCCCACCGAACCCGCATATCAAATTAATGTTCCTCTTCATTTGGCATGTAGGAGAATCTAAGAAATGATAAGAAACCATAAAAATTCGCATCCCCGAGAGATTTGGACCAGAAATGGTGAAAACTTAGATACAGATGCATAGTTGCCATTGATTCTCCTTTTGAATTTGGACCGTCAATGTGGGAGATCTGAGTTAAGACAGGCCTGGGGGTTCCTTTTTAATTTTTACACATTTTGGAAAGAATGCAAAAATTTTGAATTTTCTCTGCCCCTCCACCTTTGAAAAATGGGCTTGACACATGTCCCAATGTGGGTCCCAGCAAAAATGCACTTCCTTTCTACACTTTAACTCCTTTTTCACAAAAGGAAAATTTTCCAAATTTCCCCCAGATGTCTGCACCTCCGTTGTTGACCTTTACATCAAATTTTGACTTATCCTTTGTTGGGTTTTCGGGCCATTTTGTTGATTTTAACCCTTTTCATGACAAGAGGAAAAAAATCCAAGTTTCTCCCCTATGGATCGCTTCCTCGCCCTTTTGACTTTTTAAAATACCACGCATCTCAATGGCGCATCTAGAGATGGTCCCCAAAAGTAAAGACCTTGAATGAGCGTGGGCTCACCACATGTCCTAGCCCGACAGAATTTGTTGAAAGTTAAAATCTTGGCAGAAGGTACCATGTGTCTAGGGTCCACGGTGGTCTCCTTTGGCCATTGAAAAGTCCAAGAAAAAGACAGAGTAAGCGGAAGATTTCAAGTGTCCTGGCACTTATTTAAAACAAAACTCAAAGGCTGGTCCACAAACATGCACAGTCCCTCCACGTGTCGTAGGCCTCTCAAAATTGTTTTAAAAAGTTAAAGTGTGGGAAGACCCAGTGGAAGCCTCCACATGTCTTTATGGCGCAATTTAAAGATGGTCCCCAAGAGCGAAGACTCTAAATTAATGTGTGCTCACCACGTGTCCCTGTCCCGCCAAACTGTATTAGCTACATAAAAATTTGTCTAAGTCCAAGAAAAGTAACAAAATCCTCCACGTGTCCTCCTGGCGCAACTCCAAGGACAAACCCAAAAGAGTACTTTCAAATGAGCGCCATTCCTCCACGTGGACCAATTTTGGGTCAAGGTGATCCACATAATTTATTTAGTGCCCCGCTGAGCCACATCCAACCAAAAGGGGCCACATTTCCATTGATGAAGAGATGAAAATCTGAAGCAGAAAACTCACCCATCAAATCGTAAAATGCAGGAAGACAATTGTTTGAGCCCGAAGATGAAATTTTCTTTGAGGAAAAAGAATTTAGAAATGTGACAAGGCTCAAACACACTCCTCGGAGCTACATCCATTCATTTTTCTTCAGGTATTTGGGACAATAATGACAAGGACAAAAATTCCTGACTATGGAAAATGGAAAGAACGGGACAGCCCGAGTTTTATACCCAATTTATAGACTTTTTCATATGGTTAGAGGAACAAAGAACAAATTTTGGGCGTTTAAGAGATCCTCGGCCAAGGAAGGAACTGACAATGGAAACTGAATGGGGGACAAAGGATTTCAAGCACCAACATGGGGAGATGAAAATTTGACAGAGGCCACAAAGTGAGGGATTTTTAATGGCAAATGGGGCAAAACTAATTTGAGCACCAACAGCTTCCTCAATAGCGGATACTTTTACATCATATTTATAACCTAGGGATCTTGACACTTTGTGGACAATTACAGATTCCTATTGTTTTTCACTTCTTCCTCTTATCATGTTTGTCACTTCATTCACTCTCTACATATATGAATCAATTTTCTCATTCTCTTTCATTTTTAGGCCTTTAAATTGTGTTCTATATATTACTAATTTGGAAATTATTACCTTATATTATCCCTCATATATATTCTTTAACTTATCCCATATTTCCTTGGTAGTTTTTCAATGCATGACCTTCACAAACTATGTCTTATCTAGTCCACAAAAAATAGCATTCATGGCTCTCAAGTTGTTCTCGTGATCTTCCTTATCAACTAATGAAGTGCTAGTTGTACTAGAAATGGTGTAGCCCTTTTCAACTATTGTCCATATATCATGTCTAAGAGATTTTAGATACAGACTCATCCTAACTCTCCAAAATGTGTAAGTTTTTATACTAAAGAGAGGTGACCTAAACATGGAGAGACCTTGACTATTATCCATGATTTTACTGGAAGGATCTCCTTGAAGTGGTTAAATTTTATCCTAATGATACCTTCTCTGATAACAATTGTTGAACATTCAAGCACTGAGATGGGGTGTGGGTGACGGTGCCCTTAAAAACTTTCAAATTTCAACTTAGAAATAAATATAACATTCATAAAATTTAATCTAATCATAGAATAATCAAGACATAATATCATGAAAGAGAAGAAAAAAACACATTGAGACACCGAAATTTAGGTGGGAAATCCAATAAGGGAAAAAACCTATAAGGATCAAGCCA